>OX463776.1:3514797-3734797 GCA_949825005.1 Gasteruption jaculator
TCCTAATGCCTCTTGGCCTCTGAATGTTTGGAGTTGCGTACTCCGCACAAGATACCACGGAAATAAATGAGAAAAAATGAGAATTATTTACACATAACGATTTTTTAAATTTATTATCATAAATTATTAATTATTTAAGATCACATTTTAATTTTTTTTTGTTTAAAATTCATAGAGAATTTTCAATGACTCGTAAACGTAGTTTTTTGTCGGGGAAGTGGCTTTTCCGTGACGCACTGGACTAGTACATTTAAAATTGATTTACTTACGTGAGATAATTGCAGAAACGGTAAAAATAACTTTTCTTCTCTCTTTCTTTCTTGTCAACACTGCGAGAACTCCTCGTTTGCGGACTTCCAGTCACGTGACAAAAAAAAAGAAGGAAAAGGATATGGAATACAAAGCAACCCACATTATCGGTTTAACTTTAAACTATTTTGCATGGTATCTTATACGAAGAACGTGAGTTCTATTCCTCTCCGGCGTAGCAGGCCGCTGAGTGGGGGAACGGTAATTTTCGGAATCATATTCCCCTCCGGTCCCTTGTGGTATCTTGTACGGAGATTCTACTGTAAATAATTACATCCCACTACAAATACAAACCCCATACACACATACACTCACGTATGCATACTCACCTACTTTTATGATAAAGTAACGCATTATACAGAGCCATAACATTGCCCAATTAAAATACCCGCACATGTACGTACACGAGGAATATAAGTAACTGCAAGCGCCCTCGTCTTGTTCATTCTTACCGTACACACACTTTTCGGTAATTAATTAGGCGTTTCGTGAAAATGATTAATTTCTTCGGAACTATTTTGCATGGTATCTTATACGAAGGACGTGAGTTCTAATCCCCTCCGGCGTAGCAGGCCGCTGAGTGGGGGAACGGTAATTTTCGGAATCTTATTCCCCTCCGATCCCTTGTGGTATCTTGTACGGAGATTCTACTGTATATTCCAGGAAACTAAGTACAATTTTTAATGAATACAGTTAATTATTAATAAATGTATCGCTAAACCCCGAATTCAAATCGAACCATTTTCAAACTCCTGCAGGGGCAAGTAATCCAGAAGCCATTTTCAGATGGACAAGTCATTTCCGAGGAGACTCAAAACCCACTATTCAATCGGGAAAGCTTCAATAAAGAAAATTGCATTATTCCAGACGCTGGCTGATAGATACCGAAAAGTTTTGAGCGAAAAGAGACATGTTGGCAAGATACTTTTCAGGAATGACAAGCCACTGAAAAGTTAGATGGGCATAATTTATCAGAATTTCTTTTCCTCCTGTTTCCTTTTTTGACGTGGGATGAGATTCTCATTACCGATGCGTGAAGACGGTTGGACATATGCATTGTACGGTTGGACAAGTTGTATATCGTACCGGTTACGAATGCGGATGGATAGACACGTTCGTTGACAATTACGATGAATCATACGACGAGGTACCCGTATACACCAATATACGTGTGATGTATGCAGACATATGGATTTACCATGGATCTTTCCAACAAACACACACCCATACACCCATACACACCTGTACATGTATATCCTCATGGGGTGTTATCCTTTCTACCTGTTTCTATCTCTCACTGTCTCTCTCTCTCTCTCTCTCTTCTTCATTCATCTTCTATCTATACATCTAAAGCCTGTAAATCATCCCTTTATACATACAACGTATATATACATGTATAATATCGCGAATGAGCACTCGGGTATGGATAGATAGGAAAAGCGTGTTATCAGATAAATTTTCATTTGGACAATGTTTATTCGGTAAATGTGTGCTTGAAAATCCTGAATTAATTATGAAAGCATATATTTGCCACATAAATCCTGCACTTCCTGTGAAAGTTATGCGATACGAGTGGGTACCTCTACCTTCACAACGCAGACCACAGAGACACTTCAGGTAGGAGTGCACTCTCGGCAAGGACTTTTACCGGCACTTGGATAAAACTACTTCTCGAAATCAGACAATTACATGCGCCCACGCGGTGCCGAGCAACTTTCGGTTCCGAAATCGAACTTGCAGGACTTTCGCGAAGGTTTTCGAGTGAAGCGGCGTCAAGAGGATTCTTCTGATTTGAAAGTTCAAGGAAAAAATTAGGATTTTCGAATTTTTATTGATAACGCTAAAGTATTGCCAAATTAGGAGTTTTATATATTTGACGGTTTACAAATACCGCGAATTTTAAAATTAAAAAATTTGTTTAAGATTTTTAGTCATTTGGGTAATTGTGACTGTTCAGTTGCAATTGCCCAAATGACTAAAAATGCCCCAAAGAAGAAGTTACCCTCAAGCGTTCGAGCGTAGAGTAAACTTGAATCGAAGAAAATTGATGCCGAGTTACAGAATATATCAGGGAGTCAAATTTTTTTGCGGTTTCTTAAAACTGAAGGTCGGAGGAATATTTCGCGTCCAAAATCAAAAAAATCAAAGCATGAGAACATTATTAAAAATTCAATTGTTTATTAACTCGTTATAAATAAATAGGTAAATAAAGAAATTTATAAATATTGTTTATTTTATTTAAAAATATGAACTTTAATGAACCCCTCATAAAATTTTCATAACGTTTCGTTAAAAATTGTCCGAGTAATTAATTTTTTAAATAAAAGCGATTAAAATATTTAAACGTACGTATCAATAATAAAAATTGAAATTTTGCAAAATCCTTTGAGGGTATGTTTAGTAATGGTATAAGCATTCATTTGATTCATGTTTCGTAAAAATCGACGACCTAGTGGTTTTTGGGGGTGCTCACTTGACGTGTCTTGTCTCACCATGATTTTAATGTATTACAAAAATTCTAATTGCTGCCAAATCACGAAATTTGGCAATAATTTACACACTTCATATTTTTTATTTTCGCATTTAAAAAATAATTATTTCTAATGAAGAAACAAATAGAAATACTTTTCTCCAATAAATAGTATCAATAGAAATTCACAGACCAGTGAGTTTTGAATAAATTCTTGCAACATTTGAAACTCATAAAAACGAAATGCTCCAAACTTTGCAGAAAATTTCAGTTTTACAATTGTTTTATTATATTTGTCAGTAAACACCATCAGAATCTCTCGAAACTTTCCTTAAGAGCAAGCAATAAATGCCGATGTTCTCTTTGGATGTCTCTCGTCCTTAAAATACTCCTTAAAATATAAACTCAACAAACATTTTGGTGGAAAAGTTGGAACAAGTCCTACCCAATATACGTGTATTTTATATACCAACACAAATGTATTAGATGTTTGACAAGATATTTCAATTTTCGCACAAAGGTGTTTATTGGTCGCGTCAATATTGGATATGTATGTTGTGAAAATTACTTTAAACACTGTAAGACCCTTTCTGCAGTTTGTGGCGTAGTAAAATGTACAATTTTACTTCCTTCCCATCATAAAAAAAAAATATATATTTGTAATTGTAAAAAAAAAGGAACATCTGCGTCACTGAAACTTAGCTGGAATACCGAACAGTCATGATCCAGAAAAAAAGGAGAGAAATAACAGTAGCAACAACAAAAGTTTGTTAAATGACATACCGGAAATAGCATCCGTTTTAACGATGGAACTATTTCGATTCATTCATTTCTTTCTTCCCTTCCTTTTTTTTTTCATTTCCAATTCCAAGCTTACGTCCGGTTATTACAAATGTGGGTGCGATGTTTAGAGTTTAGGTCTATAGAATTTAGGAAGTAAATTGATGCCATAAAACTCGGTTTTACGGTTCCCAAAGAGACTAACGTTGTTTAAACATTTCAAGCTCCCAGAACCCGTACATTTTCCTCCTCGAAAATAAATCTTCATTATAAAAATCTCGGTAATGGCGTTTTTACTGAGTGTTTGGGTCAATCACGATAAATTAAAGTTGGGAAAAATATGTGGGGCAAGTATTTTTTCTAAGTATGTTAAGTTGGTGGTATAATTAAGGACGATTGTTTGCGTTTGTTTCATGCAAAATAATCGTCGTTAATTATGCACTTTAACCTGATACATACTTTTTTGGGGGAATAATGTGTGGTAATTTTTAAATTACTGCCTTTTATTGGATTTCATTTTTAGCAAATTTGGTAATTTTTAAGTTTTGGAAAATAAAGGTTTCTTGGTTTGAAGAGATTTTTGTAGGAATTGGAAACCAGGAATATTTAATTACTTTTGACGGCTAATTATTCGCGAATAATTTTTTTTTTCATTATAAAAGTGGGAAATTAAATAACGGAAATTTTCAAAGATGGAAAATAAATCGGATTCCAGGAATTAGCAATTCCTTTTCACGAACAGTTATCCGAAAACAATTTTTTTTATTATAAAATTAAAAAATTGAAAAGAGAAAAATTGAAAAGAGGATAAATCAAATAATAATTTTTTTATTACAAAAGAAAAAACGAAACAATCGAAATTAGCATTACAATCTCAACTTAATGATCTTAATTAATACATAATGCGCGCCTACTTTTTAACTCGCTTGCATTAATTGAGATTCATCAATTAAAATTGCAATTTCAATATTTGCGAAATTAAAAATTCGTCATATCAAAAACTTTAACTCGAATACATTGAAATTTTAATATTCATACAAAAGTATCTTTTAATTTCTGGTAATTAGTAACTGGCTGAAAATTAATTAATCAGACCGGGTAAATAATAACAATAAAATAGAATGGGTCGTCCAAGTTGGCAGTTGGGTAATCACGAGATTTGAGATACCGTTATTTTATACAATTTTTGAGAACAGAAATTCTGTGTTTCCTTAAACGACGGCAAAAAGTAACGTTTTTGACAAACCTTTGACATTTTTCGAACCTCAAACGTACGCGAGCGAAGCAATTTTCTGAGAAATGATATTACAGACTACTCTCCTCTTGGAGTAATTATTACTAACTGCCTTGACACTTTAAAAGTGCCTTTCTCTCTCTTTCATCTTGTGCACTTATCAGGTTCTTAGAAAAACAAGCCTTTATTCGAGAAACGAAACGTGTATTTTGAAAGAGAAGTAGGTGAAATGGGCGTTTCGGAGAATGGAAAAAAATAAGCCTTTCAAAGGTTTTCAGAGGCATTAAAAAGTCATTATTGCAAGACAAAAGAGGTCTCTTTGTACCCGATTGGTTATCGTCGAATATTTTTTATTTTCATTAAAAAAGTGGAAAATTAAACCGGACGCACGGGGAACTCTCGATTACTTTTCACGAATAATTATTCGAGACAATTTTATTGAAACTATAAAACCAAAAATTTAAATCGAGGAAAGTTCAAAAAATGCAAAATTAAGGATGTTCTTGCGTTTGCAAAAATCAAAGATGAAATTCTGAAAAAATTTTGACTAATAAATCTAAAATTATAGACTTTAAATTATTTTTTTGAAAATTTTTCACCGTTTAGTTTGTGAGTAATCGATTTTCGAAAAATAGCAATTTTACATGTTAAGTATAGGGAAAATAGAAGTTCACATGTTCTACTCAAAAATTCTAATTTACTAAAAAAGATTTTTCAACCAAACAAATTTTAAAAATTGCATTATATTATTCTGTACTTAACAAAAAAAAATGAAAATAATTTACCGTTTAGTTAATTGTTTATTTAGATTTGAACGTGATAAAAACGATGAAGTAATAAACAGGCGTAAGCAGCGTGGCAACATCGTATCGATAAGAGCGACATCTAGCGGTATAAATTCAAACTTTTTCACCGCGAAGTTTGAAATTTGCGTACTTCCATAAAGTACGATAAGACAAGATTTGCACCACAACTCTTTGGCAATTTGGCTGATATTCACTATTCTTCGTCCTTCCACTACACATTCATTTTCCGAAAGACATTTTTTTCTTCTTTTAACAGCAACACTCACGATATTTCGCCATTCAGTTTTCTTTTTTCTTTCGAAACGACCTTTGTGACGATATAGATCCATCTTTGCAGGTTATGTACGAATACGAAAAATATAGGCAACAGCCTTGCCAACTGGTAAGAAATGAAAGTTTTATGGACAACGTTGCCAAATGTAAAGCGATTGAAATAATAGAAACAAATAATTTATATAAAGATAATTTAGAGGACTATATCACGGTGCTCTTCTCAAATATATTTTTAATAACTAAAAACATGTGTTACATTATATTTACGATTGAACGTTAAAATGTTTTCGATTATAAGATTTACTTTTAGAAGATGGTACTTTAGTCAAATCAGTGACTGTAGCTTATTTTATTTTACCTATATTGCATATATTAATCGTAAAATTAATTGTTATTGATAAATTACGTTGTGTAATTGTATTATCTTATAGATATGCTCCTTAATTTTTGTTAATTTCCTATAAAAGAGAACCATTGTACGGATATTCATTTGATTAGATTGTCCCGCAAGAACATGCTTAAATTAAACTTTAGGAATTTTAAAATTCCTTTTGCGAATAATTATTCGTAAATATTTTTTTCTCAAAAAGGCGGAAGATTAAAAATTAGAAAATCAACTCTTAACAATTTTTCCAATTAAAAAAAGAAGAAAAATTGAAATAATTTTGAAATCTTCACTTTTCGACTAAAACAATTCCCTTCGTAATCTCTTTTTTAATTTTGTATTAACAAAGGAGCCGTTCATTTTGAAAGTGGCCTAAGTCCATTTTTTAGTTTTTTGTCGTTAACTGTACTAACGTGTGCCCCTTGATATTAGTTTTGATAAAAAACCATTTTGAAAAATTAAAAAAAAAACTGGATTTAGGCCACTTTCAAAATGAACGGCTCAATTATTCCTGAAAAATGATAAATCCTTCCGGTTTTTAATACACGCAGCGACGGGTTGAGCCCCAAACTGGAATTTCTTCGCTGCACAGCGTCGAAGAAATTGCATCATTTTTCAAAAGAGGCAGCCCGGAACATATATTTCAGGGAGAAATTTGTGAAAATTCCTGGAAAGCCGGTGAAAAGAGTTGAAACAATGGAGCGAGAAATAAAACAGAAAAATGTCGTATCTGAAATAAGCATCTGTAAGCAAGACGCGTTAAACGAAGTTTATTTTAGGGATGATTTTAACGAGTGCAGCTGACATCAGCCCTAGTTATATTTAAATGCCAACGAAAAACATTTGAGATACTCGACTTTGTCCCTCGCGGCTAAAAATGTACTTACTTTGCCACCTTCGATTCTTTTCTTTTCCTATAAACAAGATTAAAAACCGTCATTTATTAGTGGACTCGTCTATTTGTCGAGACTCCCTCTCCACGCGACTTCTTTTCTCCGAGGCTATCTTTAAACGAAGAGCTGAGAAACGAGACAATTTCAATTAGCAACCACGTGCCAATTTTCACCGGAATAGTTAGCATTTATGAGCGATTTCTGCGGAGTCTCTATCCTTGCACTTTTCTTCGTTTCCTCATGTTATCCTTATTTTTTTAAACGTCAAGGGACTGTACCGGTGTGACGGTCGAAAATTTACATGTTTTTTTGGGGAATTTTTTTAAAGAAAAGTATTTCCTGGAATGTTTTTTAAATTTTGTGGATGTACCTACCTATAAATAAATTGTGTAAAATAATATTTTATCATGAAGAAATCGAGACTTAAAAACTTTAAACACGTTTTTCTCGAAACTATGTTTTTCAAATTTGCTGACATTGTAACTCAAAGACCAATTATACGATGGACTTGAAATTTTAACTGAGTGTTCTGGACATGTTTTATTGTCCGATGTGCCTCGATATTTTTGATCGGATGAGAACTGTAATTTTGGCAGTGAAAAAACGACGATTTTTTGTTTAAGGAAAAATCGACAACTTTTTTTAAAAACTCCGCCATTTTGTCAAACTTCAACATTTCTCGGATATCGTTGGTCATCGGATAGGGAATATTTTCTAGTTTAAGAGCGTTTTTTTTTATTTCGAGCATCCTAGTGACCTGTACGATGTCAGCAGTTGAAGCACTAATTTTTTTTTGCGTCCTGCGGGATAGCGCGTAACTTGGACGCCTTTAATTATTTTTGTATGTCAAAAATATTTTACACAGTTTAGTTATAGGCAAATATATTCACAAATTTTGAAAACATTCGTTGGAATAATTTTCTTTAAAAAAATTTCTAAAAAACACGTAAATTTTCGGTCGTCACACTGGTACAGCAAGTATAGCCTCTTAAGGGGGAGTTCTACCTTGTAGGACCGAAAAAGTAGGTGATATTTGCGAATTTTTTATTAAAAAAACTGTTGAACGGATTTATTTGAAATTTGGCAAGTTGTTTCATTGTACCCTTAAGCATTATTACAAATTTTTATGAGGCTATACAAAAAAAATGTGCGTGTGTAGAGCGTCGATTGCAGAACGTTGAAAAAAAAATGGCTCGTGCTGGCGTTGAAGGAAAGTGTCCTATGGTTTATCTGAAAAACAAAAAGGAAAAGGGATGCTTAATCTGCATGAACATGGCTATCTATGGACCTAGAATTATGGCTGTATCTGTTACCGTTCTTTTTTTATTTAAATAATTCCTTGCGATTTTTGGTCGAAATCCGAACTTTTTTTTTTACAAAAGGCTGCCTTTTTAACAGTTTTTCATTTTTCTGAATTGTTTTAGTACCATAGATAGCCATGTTCATGCAAATTAAGAATCCCTTTTCCTTTTTGTTTTTCAGATAAACCATAGGACACTTTCCTTCAACGCCAGCACCAGCCATTTTTTTTCTCAACGTTCTGCAATCGACGCTCTACACACGCACATTTTTTTTGGATAGCCTCATAAAAATTTGTAATAATACTTAAGGGTACAATGGAACAACTTGCCAAGTTTCAAATAAACCCGTTTAACAGTTTTTTAATAAAAAATTCGCAAATATCACCTACTTTTTCGGTCCTACAAAGCAGAACCCCCCCCCAAAGGGGTTACATCTAGTTGGCGGTTGAAGGAAAGGCGTGTTTTTGTGAATTTTTTTTTGGGAAAATGATTGCAGGTTTCGAATTGTTTTTTTTTCATAGTAAAGGGTATATCTTCGACTATGTTTCATTATTTTTTTATTGAAATAAATTCACAAATGTAGGGGATACAATGCGTTTCCCGGACCGCTAGGTCTTCTGCGGTGACCACTGTTCTTCCACCTCACTCGTTTAAAATCAAAAAATCAAATAGATTATGTTTTTGCATCGTATTATCTAGTCCTTAATCGAAGGATTTGAGAAAATATTAATTTTTGAAAAAATAATCGACGAAAATGAAGTGATTTATTCATCAAAATTTGGACTTTCACGTTCAATCGTCGACCATTTTTTCAAAAATTAATATTTTCTCAAATCCTTCGATTAAGGACTAGATAATACGATGCGAAAACATAATTTATTTGATTTTTTGATTTTAGACGAGTGAGGTGGAAGATACAGTGGTCACCGCAAAAGACCTTTTTTGAACAGCGGTTCGGGAAAGGCATTGTATCTCCTACATTTGTGAATTTCTTTCAATACAAAAATTATGAAACATAGTCGAAGATATATCCTTTATTATGAAAAAAAACAGTTCGAAACCTGCAATCATTTTCTCAAAAAAAGAAAATTCACAAAAACACGCCTTTTTTTCGGCCGACAACTAGATGTAACTCCTTAATTTGAAAAATGTGACTTTCGCGAGAAAGTACCCTCAACTTTGAACTTTTAAATGGAACTTGCTCCTAATTTTTTGAAGTTGACCTTTTAACGAGGTCATCAAATTCCACATAAAGTGATACACCTACACGTTAATCGTTTAATTCATTCTGTTTGTCGTCCGGTAGTGTGATGATGCTCATTCGCATCGCTTTCGTTCAATTAAACATTCAGCACCGCTAATATGTATATACTCTTGAAAAAGAGAACGAGATAAAAAGCTTCGGAATGGAGGAAGGAAAGGGAGGATGGAAGGAGGAACAGATGTAAAAGGAAATTATTTTGAAAAAATACCGCAGTGTTGCTGCAAAAATGACTCATTTCCAAGATAAAAAAAACACAAATTTTCTCGAATAATTGAATCGAAATGGATTAATTGGGGCGGATAAATAATAATAATATTGTATAATAATAATTTAAATAACAATGGTCGTCGAAATTGGTAGTTCTGTAATTTCGAAATTCGAAATACCGTTTTTTTTTATTTTAATATCTTTTTTGAGTTTCAATATTTTTCCATTGGGATAAAAAAAGGACGTACGATTATTGACAGGAGCTTTTTTGAAACTTGTTTTTTTTTTCTTCCCCAAAATTTATGTTCAAAAACTGGAAATTATGTTTTCTCTTTCCGGAAAAATTGTATTCTTGCCAAATAATTCAGAATCTCTCAAAAAATAAATAAATATGTTTTTTTTATAATCTCTTTTTTAAACTAAGTTTCGAATTTTTGCTTGCTTAGCATGAAAAAGTGTTTTTAAAGCATTTTAATGAAAAAGTAATTTTAAAAAGTATTTTTTTCTCTACATTTAAAATTCAATTTAAAATTTGTGCATCCTTGATCTTTTTTAAATTATGAAATACAACACAGAAAACTATTATCTTCCAAAATTAATCGTTTTGAAAATATTCAAAAATATTCTTTGCAAGTTACAAATGGAAAATCATGGGAAACTTAACTTTCTGGATCAAGAATTTCGACGAAATTTCTCAAGACGCGGAATAGATAAGGGGACTGGGCGTGAGGAAAGTTGAAATCAATGTTTCAAAGGATGAATGGGGCAAGTCAGTAGTCATTTGTAACGTGTCATTTCTGTTGGATCGGGTCCAGTTGCATTAAAGCCATAAGTCGTGGCCGTAGCGTAGCATCTTTTGCGTTTTTTTGCATTGGCTCTGCAGCATTTTCGATGTTGGAAATAAGCCAGTTTTACTTTAACTACGAGAATCATGTCTTGATTATTCTGGAAAAGAAACGAATGGCGCAACGGAATTGTAATATCTTCGACTTTCGCCAGAGGAAAGTGGAAAAATTGCTAAACGACACTCCGAGCAGCTTTCGTTTGCGTCAGTCTCGTGGGTATTTTTGGAACCTTCGATATGGTTTCGTCTTGGCTCCGGAAAAAATTATGGATGAAATTCTGAATTTTGTCAATATTTATTGGGGCGGAAAATTTCGTAACAAGATGCTCCGCGGTGGTATGATAAAAATCCCTCGTTCCTGCGAATATGAAGAACATCGATTTTCGCAAAACACAGAATTTTGCGGGTAGAGAAAAGGGGAGTTTCGAGGCAAGAAATCGTTTTCTTGCGGACTCTGAATCCCGGAAGTAGTTTCTACCTTCGGGAGGTTTATTTCTGGATATATTTCTTCGCCGTAAAGTTAATGGCCTTTTTCGGAGGAATGGTGCTTGAATATGATTGCGAGCGAAGTTGACCCCAAATTTACCATATGGGCGTTATAGGAATTTAAATAACTTTTAGAATTTTTCGAGTCTCTGGGAGAGAAGAGTAAATTTCACCATATTATTATGATTTGATGGGAAATATTACTGTACATTATTTATAAGAGAGATTTTTCTGTAATTATCCAAAAATGTTTTAGAAAAATTGAAGTGACCACTTGAAAATTCCGATGATTACAACCGAAAATGTTCAATTTATTTGCGTATCAATCGAAATATGTTTTAAAAAAAATCAGAAATTAGAAAAATTAATTTAGAAAAAAGTACAGAAGGAAATTAATTCCAAAGAATGTACAAAAAAGTTACTGGAGAAAAATAAGTATACGCAATTTGCACAAGAATAACCGGTACATGCGATAAATTAATGCAAATTTAAATAGCAAAAATTGCAAGAATTTGTTTAAGGATTTACAAACAATAATTATAATAGAAAAAATTGAAAACTGAATTACAGGAGAAGTAATTTAACTTAAAAAAAAATAAATTCACATCGAAATAGTCATTTTCCTCATCAGTAAAATTCTTGAAATTCTTAAAATTCTTGAACTTGAATTAAAAATAGTTTGTTAATAAATTTATAAAATTCAGATTCTTACAACTTTCTTATTTGTGTCCCGAGTCTTGCCTCTTTTCCGACCTTGCATTCAACAATTAATATAAAATTATTAAAATTCCGAGTATATAATTCCACTTTGTGACCGATCATTTTTCAAGAATTCCCAAGAATCTACAAAATTGGAGAAAAATTTTATGAAAAAAGAAAATTCATTTTTTAAAGCTGCTACGTGTATTTCCCTCCTTAAGGGGGGAGTCTGGTGTAACTAAGGTATTCTTCCAATGCATATAATTTCAAGATATAATATGATTTTTTTATTGAAACTTTTTTTACATATAAAGGGAAGTTCAAAGAAGAAAATTTGCCATTGTAGATTTAATTTGAATATATATACATATATAGATATAGTAGTGGCAAGGGAAGGATTCGGTCAAAACGGCGGGATACCTGGAGTCCTGAGAAAATATCGGAAACGTAAAATGAGGAAAAATTTTTCTTTAGTAGGTACATAAAATGCGGATGAACCTCAGTTTGAAAAAAAAATTGTTAATTGCAAAAATGGCGGAAGAAAACATGAAAATGAACGATACACGTCCGCTGGTATTTTGCAATAACTTTACGCTATAATAATAATTCATGAAAAGTCGAGGTTCGTTAGCATATAAATTTAATTATCTTCAATTTAAACGTTGAATCAAGCGAATCGGATAAAAATTCGATGAGCTATGCGTCCCGCCAATTTGGAAAACGTGGTTTTGAGAAAAACGCGTTTAAAGTTTTCGGCTAGTCCGTGTTTAGGTGTACCTACTTGGCGCTCTCACCGCTCCTAACTATATTTCAAGATCGAATTTGATGCTATAACTTTACAAAAGCATTCTTCACACGTTTAAGAAGATTTTCAAGCAACAAAAAAAAATCGATTTTTTAGACCCGTTACACCAGACTCCCCCCTTAAGTCTGCGTCGTTTGAAGTAAGGTGTTTGTTTAGTTTTGCGGCAGTAAATGCAATTCCAGCGGTGGCTTGTGTCAACCAAGAAGTATCATTTTAAGGTTCTACGAGGTTTCATCCGTAATATGGTACCGAAGGTTGTTGAACCGAGTTTAAGTTCATCGGTCATTCGGAGAAGAAGAAAAAGTTACTTCTGTATGTTTTTCTTCGATTGTGCACACTTGTCTCATACGATTTCCTTATTCGGAGAGTATCTTTGCTACCAGTTTCCGTTTGAACGTACGTAAAAGAAGTATAAGGTTCTGTTGATATCAAACAAGATGTTCACGTACGCATTTACAAGACCACGCGAGGAGCAGCATCACGTGGAATTTATTATAAGTTCTCGACGTAAAAGCTGATAGCACGCAAAAAGCTTTATTACATTTCAGCCTGTTATTATTAATTGCAGCTTATACGGAAAAATGCCGATTCCGATATTTAAAAAATTATTGAAAGTTTAATAAAGCTCTTCAAGGAAAAATTACGATACAGGAGGAATGAAAGGTCCAGGCAAGAATTGAGTCCCAGAAAAATGCAAATGTTACGAAATTTTGGAAATCCAGGAGGGGAAGGTCCTACAATTAATCGTGGTACTTTGCTAATTATTAAATTTAAAGATGATAAGGGATGATTTCGAGCAACCAAGTTGAAATTTTTGGATTTGCGATAAAATGAATCTAGAAATTCTGAAATCCTCATTTTTGGAATTGCAATTTTATGAATTTAATTTTTTTTTTCGTTACCTATTACAGTTTTATCGGAGTTGAAGAAATCACGGGAAATAAATTTTACTTTGCTGACAATTTTTACGTGGAAGTTGAAATTTACTGAGCTTGGAAGAAGATTCCGTCAGCGTTAATTCCATCCTAAGCAGAAATACACGTGTGGCTGGTCATAAATTCACACAACGCGGTTCAGATTTTTCCCTCAAAAAAAACAGAAATACGTGAGAAATTGCGTTAATTCCAGGATATACACACAGAATCCCTGAAAGTTTGATTTATGCAGATGAGTAATCTCGAAATCCCGAGTCTCTGCACCGGAAAGAAGGAAATCTTCAAAATAATAATAAAAATGGCTACCAATTATTAGAATTGTAAAAACAAAACCCTACCTATCAATCAATTCCAATTTTATAGTTCATTATCCTGTATATTGTTTCTGTAAATTTTTATAGATTATTTTTGTAAAAAAATTTACATATTTTCAAAATTTTTCTCGTAACTTTTATTATTACGTTGGTGCATAATTAACGACGCTTTCTTTGCCTCACAAACGCATAAATAACCGTCGTTAATTACGCACCGACCAAATAGTTTTCGTCACGAGGTTGTCCCTCGATTATTATTGTTCTAAAAAATTTTACGAACGGGGTTTTCCATAGAAAAGTCTGAATTAGGGAATAACGAGGCGAAAAAAAAAACTATGTCCATAAAAAGGAACCATACGAAGCTTAAAATCGATCGAGCTAAAGCTGCCAATAACAATACAACAAGTAAACGAGATTCATAATAAACATCATCATCGTGATCATCGTCATGATCATTGCATCTGCCATCCGGTTTCTATCTATTCGCTGTCCTTTCTTTTTTCTTTTTTTTTTTAAATCCAAGATCCCCATAGTTGTGGGGCGTTTGAAATAAGTAGGGGATGATTATACGAGAACCTTCATGTCCATATGTATGTATAACTGCAGAAACCTCTTCTCCTTTTTTTTTTATTCTGTCTCTCCCTTTTCCATCCCTTTTCAAAGTGCTGAGAGAGACAAGACATGGTCAGCTGCAAACATCACTCATCATCGTTACTTTGCACCAAACTTCAACGCTAAGCATTTGAAATTTTAAAAAGTTATCGTCTGTTCTCAAAAGTTAGTTCCAAAAGTCGAATTTTTTTGGAACTTCCCTCAAAAATGGGACAAAAATTAAAGTTTCCAAAATGGGGTTGAACAAGTCATTTCTAGGAGTAATTTTTCCCGTAGAATCGATTGCAAAGGTCAAATTTGATGAAATCCTAGCGGAAATTGGAAAAAAGTAGGTTTTTTGAGGAAAAATCCGATTTCCCGTTGGATTTTGGAAATTTCAACAAAGAAAATGGATTCCTCGGAAAAAAATACATCGGATATGGGTCTCCCGAAAGTGCAATAAAAATGTTTCCAAAAGATGATTTTTTGGTGTACCTACTCCTTCCCCCAAAAATGAGGTAAAAATTAAAGTTTCCAAAATGGAGTTGGATAAGTCATATCTAGGGGTAATTTTTCCCGTAGAATCAATTGCAAAGGTCAAATTTGAAAAAATCCTGGCGGAAGTTGGAAAAAAGTATGTTTTCTAAGGAAAAATCGTGTTTCCCGTAAGAAATCTTGAATTTTACAATAAAATTGGATTCCTTGGAAAAAAATACATCCGATATGGGTCTCTCGGAAGTGCAAAAAATGTTTCCAAAAGTCGATTTTTTTGGGCGTATCTACCCCCTCCCCCAAAAATGGGGTAAAAATTAAAGTTTCAAAAATGGGGTTTGACAAATTATTTCTATTCTATTTCTATTTCTATTTATTTACAGAATATGCCCTTGCTGCCATGGGGCAAAAAAGGATTACATAGTAATTCGTATCAGGTTTAAATGATATACATGACGTAAATCCATGAAAGTAACAAAAGTAATAATAAAGTAGGTGAATAATAATAAAGAAGATAAATCAAAAATTTCTACGGGGAATTTTTCCCGTACAATCGATTGCAAAGGTCAAATTTGATGAAATCCTAGCGGAAGTTGAAAAAAAGTAAGTTTTTTGAGGAAAAATCCTATTTCGCATTGAAAATCTGGATTTTTGAGAATGAAAATGGATTCCTCGGAAAAAAATACATCGAAAATGGGTTTCCCGAAAGTGAGCAAAATTTTTTTGCGAAAGTCGATTTTTTTTAATTTACAAACTATAATCACTCAAGTTTTTACATGACCGTCAATAAAATGTAAAGAAATTCATCGTTGCCAGTGAAAATATAAATTATACAACCATGAACAGTAAAGAATAAATAATTGAAAAACAATTACGATAATTTCTCCAATAGATATTTTTTATCCGTGAAGAAAAAAAAAGTAAACAAGACACTACCTATTTTTTTATCTAACCGCTAAGTTACTCGAGTTCGTCTGGAAATTAATTCGCGAGATATTTATTATGCGCTTGTGTTCAAGATTCATTAATTATACGAGTACGAGATTAATATGCGAGTATTCCAAACTCAGTACGGCTACCGCGAGTACTCGCGAGATTATATTTTGCAGTTTCATAGCTTGCTTTGAAATCAATTATTGACGGATTGATTAATTTATTTTCAATGTACGTACAAATATCACCCTTTTAAGGGTATTTATATTTTCATAAAATATGTAAACGTAAAATTATACGGAAAGTGTAAGGAATGGTATATTCGGTCGAAGTAAGTGTTATTAATAATGTGCATGAATTTATATTGCGAAGATCGTAACAAGCCATTGATTGGCGAATAAACTCGCAGAAAAGATATGCTGACATTTATTCGCAAATAACGGTAAAAAAAGTACTTTAGCGTGGAATTAATTTCAGGTTGAATTTGTGGAAATAACTAAATTGACTTTACTTGCAGGTAATAAGTGCGTGGTGGTCAGAGAAATTGAAAGAGGCAATAAAATGTCGCGAAGAATTTTTAAATAATATCAAATAAAATACTGTATTTATTATTAACTTATTGTCGACGATGTTTTTCTTATAACACTTTTGAATTTAAGGAGCTTGATTTTTTTTCAACTCGGTAAAAATTTCCAACTTTCGTTCCCGACGAATTTTTAAAATTCAATACAATTGATTTTTTTTCTTCCACGAAAGAGTTACGCCCAAGATTTTGTTTTTCTCAAACTCTTTCCGAGAAATAAATTATCAAAAATTCATGATTCAAAAGGAATCAATTATTACACAAAAGTTCCGGGATCTTTAAGGGGAGGTTCTCATCTAGCGACCCAAAAATAATATGATTTTCTCGAATTTTTTTTCCATGGAAGGAAGTAAATAAAGCACTCAAGTTTTTTTGTACTTATTAAGTATGATTTCAAGTATGTTTACAAATTTTTATAGAGTATAATATCGTATAGTTAATTGTTTATTTATTTCTAAAGACTGTTGCCTAAATAAAAGGTACCTAAGCGGGCGACACTGCGGAGCTTCCAAACATCATCTAAAATCAAAAAATGAAGTTTTTTCATAAAATATATGATATTTACAGGATCTTGAACCTATTCAGCTAAGAAAATGTCAAAAATAAAAAAAAATGGTGGATTTTTGAAAAAAAAAAATTTTTTTCGTATACTTTTTCGCTTTTAAAAGTGATATAAAATAAAAAATAATAACAATAGTCATCTGCATTTAGGTTCAGGATCCCTTAAATTTAATAAACTTTAAAATAAAAAAAAAGTAGCGATATATGCAGTAGTTTTTGAGATATCGTGTCGCCCGCTTAGGTACCTTTTATTTAGGCAACAGTCTTTAGAAATAAATAAACAATTAACTATAGATATTATACTCTATAAAAATTTGTAAACATACTTGAAATCATACTTAATAAGTACAAAAAAACTTGAGTGCTTTATTTACTTCCTTCCATGGAAAAAAAATTCGAGAAAATCGTGTTATTTTTGGGTCGCTAGATGAGAACCTCCCCTTAAAGAAAAAGGTCGAAATTATATAAAACTCGTTTCAATTAAAACACTTTCAAATTTAATTGGCCTCAATTATTATTTTAATATTTTGAACTTTTGATTTTAAAAAAATTTCCAAAATTTCCCAAAAAAAAAACAAAAAACAGCACTGAAAAATCTCTCTCGTCTCAATCCCATTCCGAGAAATGAACGGCATTTAAAATTAATAATACATAAGGAATAAATTATTGCGTAAAAATTTCGGAACGTTTCAAGAAAAGATCGAGCAATTTCTTGAGTTAACAAGTTTTACAGACATATAAAACTGTATACACTATACATATGTATATTTAAGAACGACTTATAAGTATCCTTATATGGGCACACCTGCATGTAAGTTTAAACGCCTTTTATATAGTTTCTTCTCAACGTGTTTTAAAAGTACCTTAAGGTTTTACGTTATATGTTTTTCTTGTCTTGCGTAATATTTTCTTTCCTCTTTTTTTTTGGATTATCTCTTCTTTTTTTTGTATCATCAAGTCCACTTGATGATACAAAGAGTATTGTCAGTGTATGCGTCGCGTACCCACACGCAAGCTCCGCAAGTGCAGGTATGTACCGATGCAAGTGGGTATAATTTATAAGATGCTCCTTTTGGGATACCAAAACTAATTGAAAAATTATGCAGTTATTAAATTCCCTGACATTGGCCTTGACAATCTTTCCTCCAGCTTTTTACCTCTTTTTCGACACCTTTACGTCCATTACTTCTGCGTGAAATTTTACCCGAGAGCGTTTCATGCTGCATAAACGTCCACGATTCAGCTTATTCCTCGAACGTTGCAATTTCGCGGGTCCTAATTCAACGTGACAGCGTTTTTATTTCACTGGTTTGCCTTACATTTGCGAATAATTATGGATTTTTTTTTATTACGTAAATCACGTAAATTCGTTTTTTTTCTTTTTTTTCGAAATTACGTTTCGACTTTTGAGAATATGCCTAATTACTATGAATCTTTGGTAACAAAATTCGAAGAATCTCCAGTTAATTCTACAACGAGGTTTAGTTTCTCAGCTGCTTCGCTCGAAGCGATCAGGCTCTAAACGCGGTTTTCTTGGAAGATCATTTTTTTTGGAACCTGCTGGGTAAAAATTAAGAGAAAAAAAAATAAATGTTCGTACGATCGCGATCGGTTTGAAATTCTCTCACAAACTCGTACCACGGAGGCTGAATCTAAACTGTCAGAATTAAAAATTGAATATTCTGCAAAAAGCGAAAAAAACAAATGAAAAAAATAATAATAAAAGAATTGATAGAAAATTTTTGGTTTTCATGAAATTTGTAGCGATGAAGTAGCAAACTTGAAAATTTCAAGTTTTTCTTGACACCTGCCAAGTAGAAGTTGACAGGTAGCAAGCACCGTTTCTCGAACTAAGCATTTCACTCGACTGCGTTAAATATTAGTTTATATTTCTATTATTATTTATAATTTCCAAATTTGACTCTAAAATCATTTTCTACCAATTCCTTGTTAAATTTCGAGCTTTGGCGGACATGTCCCAAAATGTCCCAATAAATCCTCTTAAGGGGTTACATCTAGTTGGCGGCCGAAAAAAAGGCTCGTTTTTGTGAATTTTTTTTGGGGGGAAAATGATTGCAGATTTCGATCTGTTTTTTTTCATAGTAAAGGTTATAGCTTCAACTATGTTCCATAATTTTTTTATTGAAAAAATTTCACAAATGTAGGAGATACAATGCATTTCCCGGACCACTATTCAAAAAAGGTCTTCTGCGGTGAGCACTGTATCTTCCACCTCACTCGTCTAAAATAAAAAAATCAAATAAATTATGTTTTTGCATCGTATTATCTAGTACTTAATCAAAGGATTTGAGAAAATATTAATTTTTGAAAAAATGGTCGACGATTGAACGTGAAAGTCCAAATTTTGATGAAAAAATCACTACATTTTCGTCGACCATTTTTTCAAAAATTAATATTTTCTCGAATCCTTCGATCAAGGACTAGATGATACGATGCAAAAACATAATCTATTTGATTTTTTGATTTTAGACGACTGAGGTGGAAGATACAGTGGTCACCGCAAAAAACCTAGCGGTCCGAGAAATGCATTGTATCTCCTACATTTGTGAATTTTTTTCAATAAAAAAATTATGAAACATAGTCGAAGATATACCCTTAATTATGAAAAAAAAAACAGTTCGAAACCTGCAATCATTTCCCCCAAAAAAAATTCACAAAAACACGCCTTTTTTTCGGCCGCCGACTAGATGCAACTCCTTAAATTTCAAAAAAGTAATTGGATCCTAAACCGATTTTCTCTAATTACGTCAATTTGTTAACGTCCTGTCGATTATTCCTAGGTTACGATGGAATTGAGGAAAATTACACACGGGAAGAGCAAAGTAAGAGCACAGGCTGTATCTGGCGCAAGAAATAACAAAGATAATGATAATGGTAATGAACGCAATCAATCACTCTCGGTAGCCATTTCTCGTTTTCACGATGAAAACGATGGGAGAGTTATTTCTCGCGTTAGGATCAGCGGCTTGCAGGTTTTGTCACGGTCTTTGCTCTGCAGTCATAGGCTACTGAACTCAAAGAAGAGTAAAGAAGAGAAGTGTAGAGAAGTGCACCAAGAGTAGAGTAAAGAAGTAGAAGAGACGAAGAAGCAGCAGCAGCGGCGCATCTCTTGGTATTACTCGGCATGACGTGATGTGTATCCGGTATATAAGGTATTGGCATTGGGTTTACTCTCGGTGCGCTCTACGATGCGGCTATACCTCATGCACCAGACCAGTTCCCGAGAAATTGCATTTGAAAAAGTCTATGTCTACGAGGAAGAAAGAAGGAGAGACTACTGCTGCGTACTCAGACTGGTCATTCCTTTCATTAAAACGTTTTCAAACTCCTACGTGATACGAGTACTTACTACTTTCCATGATTCGCATTATTCTCGTGACGTGCAAGCAATCTTTTTGCCGCTCCGGCCGGCTAGTCGCCGCAGGTTTGACGCTACACATCGCCTTCGGGTTGTTACATCATTTGGCTTTGGCGTTCTCAAGCTTGCGGACAAAAGTCGACCCCGTGGGGCATAGGAGGATTTACAGGATGGACCAAGGACCCTGATCGGATTAACCCTTTCAGGGACGGTGGGTCGTATACGCCCCATTAACTTATTAGCTATTTTTTTAAATATTTGTTATCTATTTTACAGTTTTCATCTTTTTTTTTAGTGGATATATGTGTACTTTTTAGGTTCTCGGAGCTCGAACTTATGTAATCTCTTCTTTTTTTTTAATGTGAACGCCGCGTTTTTTTGGTAACGAAGAATTGTAGGTTTTTGGGGAAAATGTTCCAAATAAAAAGTTTGGAAAATTACTAGGGGAAAAATTCGAGCAAAAGTGACCAAGCGGAAATGTTGGAAATTGTAATAAATTCAGTTTTCTTCAAAAATTTACTTCTGGAAAATAATTCATGAAAAATCTATGAAAAAATATAAAAATCTCTATATTTTGAATTTTGTAATTATTTACTCTGATATAATATTTTATGTAGCATTACACATTTTTGTATCAGAAAAAAAATATTTACGAAGTATAATCTTGCAAATACTTTTTTTGTATTAAGGGGTTACATCTAGTTGGCGGCCGAAAAAAAGTCATGTTTTTGTGAATTTTTTTTTGGGGGGAAATGATTGCAGTTTTCGAACTGCTTTTTTTCATAGTAAAGGGTATATCTTCAACTATGTTTCATAATTTGTTTATTGAAAAAAATTCACAAATGTAGGAGATACAATGCATTTCCCGGACCGCTAGGTTTTCTGCGGTGACCACAGTATCTTCCAACTCACTCGTCTAAAATCAAAAAATCAACTAGATTATGTTTTTGCGTCGTATTGTCTAGTCCTTAATCAAAGGATTTGAGAAAATATTAATTTTTGAAAAAATGGTCGACGAAAATGTAGTGATTTGTTCATCAAAATTTGGACTTTCACGTTCAATCGTCGACCATTTTTTCAAAAATTAATATTTTCTCAAATCCTTCGATTAAGTACTAGACAATACGATGCAAAAACATAATCTATTTGATTTTTTGATTTTAGACGAGTGAGGTAGAAGATACAGTGGTCACCGCAGAAGACCTTTTTTGAACAGCGGTCCGGGAAATGCATTGTATCTTCTACATTTGTGATTTTTTTTCAATAAAAAAATAATGAAATATAGTCGAAGATATACCCTTTACTATGAAAAAAAACAGTTCGAAACCTGCAACCATTTTCCCAAAAAAAAAATTCACAAAAACACGCCTTTTTTTCGGCCGCCAACTAGATGTAACCCCTTAAATGCAGTTTCGAATTAGAACTCCAATAAATTGAATTTTTAAAAATTGACTATTGATTGGATCTGAAATAAATATATAGAAATATAAATAATGGGAAATATCGTTGTAATTAAATTTTTCTAGTACTGTCCATTACTTTCACCATTGAATGAATAAAAAAATTAAACAATTCGTGCCTTAATGTTTTATTTTTCTATATGCAGAATTCCATTAATCTGGATTTTGAAAAATTGGCCTTTTTTTCGGCCACCAACTAGATGTAACACCTTAAATATTATGGAATTAAAAAAAGTGTGTCTTTCTAAAAAATGAATCATTTGTAGAACAAATATTTCCTAGAAAATATTTAAAAAAAAAAGATTCGAAAAGAAATATTTCAAAAACAATCCGTTATTTAAGTATGGTGCAATAAAATTTATAGGATTCGAAATTTCTATTTATATTAAATTGCAATATTTATATTATAATTATATTCGATATATTATAATTTATATTCAACTGTAACCAAATCGTCTTTTGCACCTTCCTCCAGTTGGAAATACAAGAACTTCTTTTTTTACGTAATTTCTACAGCTTCCTCCGTATATATGTGTATAATTTTTCCACTTGAAACGCATAAAAAGCATCATGGATCTATATCCATCCCTTAGCTACCTCTTGTTAAATTTAACCCTATAAATATCGTATGTTGGTAACACGACAATCGATAAACCGGCTCGTGTTTCTGAATATGGGAAGCTCTTCAACCGTTTCCGGGATCGAGGGACTCTTTGCAACCCTTTCGCTTTTCCTTAGGGGAAGATCGCGATCATATACAAAACATTATTTCCGAAACTCGAGTCTATACATATACATACACATATACATATATATATGTATACTCGAAAATATAAGCATTTCCTTTTGTTACGTTAATTACCGTAGGAAAAGGAAGTAACAGCAGGCATTTACTGCACTCACCGTAAATTTAGCATTTAGCTTTGAAACTTAAACGCGATAAAATAACAATTCTCGCCATTCGGGAACTGTTATCAGGTTGGTGCATAATTAATGACGTCTATTAACCTTGTATTCATGCAAAATAATCGTCCTTAATTATGCACCAACGTCAAGCGATAATTCTAAATCGTTTTTTATTTCCCATCCAGTTACGATCGAATTAAAAATTGATGCAATTTTTTTAAGAGAAAATTCAATTTTTTTTTTTCAAAAAACTTTTAATATAAAAATGTATAATAAATAAATTAATTACGGCAATTTTTTTTATAAAAGTTGCATAAATTGGACCTCCAAGAACCTGAAACTGCCCTAAAACCCCAAAAAAAGATAAAAGCTTGAAAAAATCTGAAAATGAAACTCTAAAAATCACCTCAGAAACCTAAAAAAGATAAACCTAAAAACCCTAAAAAAAATAGGAACCCAAAAAAGATAAAAAAAACTCAAAATACCGAGATGGGTCGTATACGCCCCACTGTCCCCAAAAGGGTTCATTTAATTTTGTACCCCCTTCTTTCTCCTTCCTTCTCTCGGCATGAGCTCTCGATTGAACAATTTGGTCGTTGGATAAAACAATAAATGAGGCAAAACGGTAAAAATTGGATCGGATTTCGCCATGAATCTTATCTCGGGCGAAAGTCGCTCGAACGTAAGAATATTTTTCTTCGACGATGTATTTAAATCAATCACAATGTCGGCCTATAAGTTCTACTTTTTTGCTCAACTTGGCATGAGAATCAAGCGCTTGAGCCAAAAAAGGTTTACAACTACGTCGGCGGGGTATACGTGTTGGAAAAGCGAATTAGTTTCCGTCTACAACTCACTGATCGAATCATTCAATTTGTTTTCAATGGGTTGGGTAAAGTCCAATGCTTAAGTACAATCTTGCATTGAAAGGAAACTAAAAAGATACAAATGGTATCGAAGCAAGAGGGAGCTGGAGAAGCTTGGAAGGATAACAAAAAAAAAAGCTGCACAATGCTGAATGCACAATTATATCGTGGATAACGTGCTGCGATGCTATTATCATTATTATTATTATTATTATTTTTGCAATTACGTTAGAGTTTTTGTACCCACATTAAATTGCGACAGTTTCTTTTTTTTAATATTATTATTCGGCCACGTAACAGACTGGAACGATATCCTGTGACGGAAATAACTCCAGGATACCCCAGAAGCACGGGCGTAGTCGTAAAAATCACTCCAAGAGTACGACGTTTACGGTCGAAAGTACTCCGACGCGGCAAAATTTAGCACCTTTCGTTTGCGGACCTTTGTTCTTGGAATAAAATATAGCGACGATTCGAGTATGGGTCTTCATTTTTTTTCTTTATGATAAATATTTGGCGCGTTTTCGTTCACAGGACACGATAAGTCTCTCAGCATGTGAACGTTCCGATGAAATTAATCAGTTTCACGAAACGCCTAATTAATTACCGAAAAGTGTGTGTACGGTAAGAATGAACAAGTCGAGGCCACTTGCAGTTACTTATATTCCTCGTGTAAGTACGTATGCGGGTCTTTTAATTGGGCAATGTTATGGCTCTGTGTAATGCGTTACTTTGTCATAAAAGTAGGTGAGTATGTATACGTGAGTGTATGTGTGTCCGGGGTTTGTATTTGTAGTGGGATGTAATTATTTACAGTAGAATCTCCGTACAAGATACCACAAGGGACCGGAGGGGAATATGATTCCGAAAATTACCGTTCCCCCACTCAGCGGCTCGCTACGCCGGAGAGGAATAGAACTCACGTCCTTCGTATAAGATACCACGCAAAATAGTTTAAAGTTAAACCGATAATGTGGGTTGCTTTGTATTCCATATCCTTTTCCTTCTTTTTTTTTGTCACGTGACTGGAAGTCCGCAAACGAGGAGATCTCGCAGTGTTGACAAGAAAGAAAGAGAGAAGAAGAGTTATTTTTACCGTTTGTGCAATTATCTCACGTAAGTAAATCAATTTTAAACATACTAGTCCAGTGCGTCACTTCCCCGACAAAAAACTACGTTTACGAGTCCTTGAAAATTCTCTATGAAATTTAAACCAACAAAAAATTAAAATGTGATCTTAAATAATTAATAATTTATGATAATAAATTTAAAAAAATCATTATGTGTAAATAACTCTCATTTTTTCTCATTTATTTTCGCGGTATCTTGTACGGAGCACGCAACTCCAAACATTCAGAGGCGAAGAGGCATTAGGAGTGGGGGTAGTGGATTAGCGGAGGGGAACCCGTGGTATCTTGTACAAAAGCATTCCAAGGTATCTTGTACGGAGATTCTACTGTATTCAAGGAATTCGGTGATTGATTTCGGTATGGAAATATTTTTCTTCTGAGTTATTTAAAAAAAATTTCAATGAAAATGTAAAAAGTATCAAAAGATAACGATGTCCGGAAAAAAGTCCTGATTATTATTTTGTAATAATTTCTAACAATTTATCATTAGAAAAAAATTACACTTCGTAATTTGGTATGAATAAGTCGAGAAGAAATATTTTTTATTTAATTAATTTCCAAATTTGTATCCCTTTTCCCGAAAAAAAATAAATAAAAATAATTTTAATAAAAATTAAGTAGAATTTAATTTCTTCGGCAATTGTTTATTTTCTAAATTTCTGAAATATAGGAAAAAATTTACAATTTAGGAAAAAAGAGAAAATAAAAATTCTGGTCCACAAATACTCTAGTTTTAGCATAAAGAATTTCGTTGCAAATTGAAAGAGGAGTTTCTCGATTCAAAAAGAAATTAATTTCTTCGGAATCCCAGCTGCAACTTCATTAAGAGATAAAACTGCACTTGTATGGAGAAATCCACCGTGGAAACAAATACAATACGTCGTAATCGCAAAACCAGTTTTCCCCTTTTTTACAGCCCAGTCGAAGACATCGAATACAAAGGTCGGCCTTATATTATCGAAGAAAAATTTGAGCCCTGACAGAAGATTCTCCAGGGTTTGCGGAATGCAGGAATACACCTGTCGGGGTCTACAATCTGCTCCCAGAGGAGGAAAAAAATGATGGAAGCGAAGTTCGAAATTTATGAATATTATTTTTTTAGGCACCAAGATGCAATTTTTAACATTTTACGGGCACGAAATTTAAAGAAAATTGGAGATTGCTCAATTTTTATAAATTTGTATGGAAAAAAACGCTACAATTTTTAACAACAAAAATGTTGAATTTCGCGAGCAAGAGAAAAAAAAATGCAGTTCCTTGCACTTTGGTTTCTCCCTCGAGATATATTATTATAAATACTCCTTTTTATTACATTTTTTTTCTCTACTTATTTTATAATATTGCTAATTTGTCCGTTATTATTTCGTATAATTTATTTAATATCAAAATTTTTATTTACATGATACAATTTATTTAATAAATATTTTAAATGCCTCGTTAAAAAGTTTTACGGTTGGTGCATAATTAACGACGATTACTTTGCATGATACACGGCAAAATAAACGTCGTTAATTATGCACCAACCTAATGTATCGCGTATTTCTTACAAAATACGTGTTTTTGATGAAAAAAAAAATTGGAAAACGTGGCATTAATGGAGTATTTCGATTATGCATCGACAAAATCGTAACTTCAAAAGCTCGGGGATGTAATTTATGCGTTTCTGCAAAATTAACTGAAATAAATTGAAATAACGGAAAAGAAAGGGTAAAGAGACATAAGTATCATCGTGGCTTTAAGGTATGATTTTCATGTTTCTATCTTACTTAATGATCCGTAGCAAACCCCTTCGGCATGATATGGCGTAATGGACAGAAAGGAGCTGTGTATACACCCACGTGTTCGCCATTAGAAGCTTTTATCTATAAAATTAATCTAAAACGTGTCTTGGAATAACTTCTCTCCTACTATTTGCTTTGCTTTTTCTTTTCCCGTACGTTAACTTTTTAACTGCGGCTTGTTACTGATTTGCGAGGTATTAAGGAACTCGGTAGTAACCTTGAGGATAAGAAGGGAAATAATTTCGCCAAGGACATCGCGATTATTATTTTTCACTTCAGGAAGTGTCCTTTTACCTTCTTACCACAAGTATCACAAGCGAGTCTGGAGAAATCTGGGAGTAAAACTCGAAAGTCTCGCATTTCTTTTTCTTCTATTGCTTGAGGTTTTGGAATTGTAAATTTTCAGATTGTAAAGAAAATTGGGTTGGTTGCACAATTAATGACGATTTTTTCTATATAATACATGCAAAATAATCGTCGTTAATTATGCACCAACCCAAGTTTTGTTGGCGCATAATTAACGACGATTTTTTCTATATAATACATGCAAAATAATCGTCGTTAATTATGCACCAACCCAAATTTTGTTGACGCATAATTAACGACGATTTTTTCTATATAATGCATGCAAAATAATCGTCATTAATTATGCACCAACCTGATATTACTTTCTTCTTAATTTCAAACTTACATGAATTGATATAAATTAACACAATATTTTTTTTGCAATTTAGAAATGTACCAAAGGCTGACAAAATTGATGGAATCGGATCGAAAGGCCTTAAAATAAATTATACAGTGATTGATTTATGGGAATTTAATTTTTTTTATATTATTTTATTTATTTAAAGGACAGTTTCCTTTACTTTACTTTGCTTTTGCTTTGCTTTGCTTTGCTTTGCTTTGCTTTACTCTACTTTCTGAATCGAATATGAACTGGAAATTGTGACGAGGCTGCAGATAAGTTCCAAGATATCACAAGGTAAAATGTCACAATCGATTTGTCGCATTACCGGCGTGATGTTATCTGACAGTGGATGGGTTTAGCTTAAATACATACATACATGCAGCGATGCACGTATATGAAAATGCACCCATTTCTGGATACAACATTTGACGTGAAGCCGCTGGTCATCTTCGTAACATATGGTGGCCTTTATGCGGGATAAGGACGACACGGTATTTTTACAATACATTTTCCGGCAAACAGAAAGTAAACGCAACCCCCCCATGAATCAGGGGATAAATCGCAACGAAAAGAGCAGAAGAAGATTAAGAAATTTCAAGAGGCTTTAGCGAAATGAATATAATCAGGGAGATTATCCTCTTTTTTAATCCGCCTACAATCCACTTATTCCCTCCTACTAAATTTCTGGTAGACTTTTCCGCCCGAGGATTATAATTGTTGATATATATAGAGAGGGAGAGAGAAAGGAAATCAATAATTGGGTGGTAAATTCTGTTACATTATCATACAAAATTATGGTTTGCATCAGATTTCGCGAATTCAAAGTTTTTTCAATTTTTCTACTTCCGCGAAGACTCCAATCATTTTTATTTATAAGGTCAAAGTAATTTTAGACTGGCTGTGCTTTACAATTTTTTGCTGAATGTTTTTTCTGTGATATTCAATCTAGGGTATTTTGCTTAAAATTTGTTAAGAAATGGATATTGAATTTATTTAATTTTATTATTACAGTAGAATCTCCGTACAAGATACCACAAGGGAACGGAGGGGAATATGATTCCGAAAATTACCGTTCCCCCACTCAGCGGCCTGCTACGCCGGAGAGGAAAAGAACTCACGTCCTTCGTATAAGATACCATGCGAAATAGTTTAAAGTTAAACCGATAATGTAGGTTGCTTTGTATTCCATATCCTTTTCCTTCTTTTTTTTTTGTCACGTGACTGGAAGTCCGCAAACGAGGAGTTCTCGCAGTGTTGACAAGAAAGAAAGAGAGAAGAAAAGTTATTTTTACCGTTTGTGCAATTTTTTCGCATAAGTAAATCAATTTCAAACATACTAGTCCAGTGCGTCACGGAAACGCCACTTCCCCGACAAAAAACTACGTTTATGAGTCCTTGAAAATTCTCTATGAATTTTAAACAAAAAAAAATTAACATGTGATCTTAAATAATTAATAATTTATGATAATTAATGAAAAAAATCGTTATGTGTAAATAATTCTCATTTTTTCTCATTTATTTCCGTGGTATCTTGTACGGAGTACGCAACTCCAAACATTCAAAGGCGAGGAGGCATTAGGAGTGGGGGTAGTGGATTAGCGAAGGGGAACCCGTGGTATCTTGTACGAAAGCATTCGAAGGTATCTTGTATGGAGATTCTACTGTATTATTATTATTTCTATCTTTATTACTATTATTATTATTAGCACTTTTAATTTGGCAATTCATATAATTGCATATTGATAATGCAATTTTTTAAATAAAAATATTTAAATGTAATTACTGCCATATATTATAATTACATATTTTTATTATTACTATATTAAAATTGAATGCAATTCCAGAAACTTTGAATTAACGCGATTATTTATTGCCCCTGCAAATGTTGATGTTACACGTGCCAAATTATTTACAATATTTTCTGTACAAATGTAATCTACCTACTAGGTATTATAATAATTAAAGCCGGGCACCTTTCAATGTCAACGTGTTATCATAACTTCTACTACCTGCTGATAACAACAACGTAACACCGAGCAGCGAACGTGTTCTAGACTATTCTAATTATTATCTATGACCTATTTGCTCAACGCAACAATATTATAACATATTAACATGCTAATGGATTATTCATTACTCTGTGTACAATTTTTTTTTCATTAATATTTAGAACAGTGTATTAAAATTTCCAAATAGCTAATTATTAACATGAATAATATTAAATTTAGATAACCCACCAATTCACTATTTAATAATAATAAAAAAAATAATAATAATAATAAAAATAATAATAATAATAATAATAAAAAATAATAAAAATCCAAAATAAAAATACTGTTAAACATTCACTAAATTAAATTTAATTTCCTATTTAAAAATGAGGTAAACAATCGATACCCGATACGTAAATCTAGCGTCAATTAGGATTTTTTTTTTAGATCACCTTTGATGCCGAACCAGTGTTAAACGTAACACTCTATTTTTACAGTCTAATAAAACTTAGGCTCCCCTCTTTGCTCTTTACCTCGTGAAATATTCGCTGTAAACCACATAAACTGGAAGAATCGACGTGAAAATAAAGCTTTCCCTTAATTGTTGCTTTCCTTCCGTTCGTTTCCTCGTCTCTGGGTGACATTTCCCTCCATACATTCTTACCCAGGACATGTGTAATATAATAATAGTCTTCGGAACGTGTCACTCGACTTTCTTAGCGCAGACCAACTGACCTACTGGGCAATGATGCATTTTGTACTATTCCCGAAGCTGGCGACTGCTAATATTAGCGATAGTTTACGGAAATATCACTGGATTTTCGTGCAAATTTTTCTTTCTCCCGTTGCTCTAGACTCGCGACGTTGTTCGAATATAAATAAAACTTCGAACATCTGCTTTGAATGGCGGAAATGTATTGAAACGGCGAAGCAAGCTGTGATCAAATAAAAACTTCATGAATACAATTGAAAATATGTCTAGTAATTTTTCTTTCATATTTTTCTGTAACAAGGCATCTCCGTAGCGTAAGAATATTTTCTATGAATCGCTTGACACTATTTCTTTCTCTTCGACTTAATGATTCCTTTAGACTCCTCTTGCCCTGATTTGGGCGGAAATTCTTCAAAAGGATAAAAGCTCGAATATAAAAGCAATTCCATACAACGCTATAGAAAATAATACAGTAGATTCTCCGTACAAGATACCTTCGAATGCTTTCGTACAATATACCACGGGTTCCCCTTCGCTAATCCACTACCCCCACTCCTAATGCCTCTTCGCCTCTGAATGTTTGAAGTTGCGTACTCCGTACAAGATACCACGGAAATAAATGAGAAAAAATGAGAATTATTTGCACATAACGATTTTTTAAATTTATTATCATAAATTATTAATTATTTAAGATCACATTTTCATTTTTTTTGTTTAAATTTCATAGAGAATTTTCAATGACTGGTAAACGTAGTTTTTTATCGGGGAAGTGGCGTTTCCGTGACGCGCTGGACTAGTATGTTTCAAATTGATTTACTTACGTGAGATAATTGCACAAACGGTAAAAATAACTTTTCTTCTTTCTTTCTTTCTTGTCAACACTGCGAGAACTCCTCGTTTGCGGACTTCCAGTCACGTAACAAAAAAAAGAAGGAAAAGGATATGGAATATAAAGCAACCTACATTATCGGTTTCACTTTAAACTATTTTGCATGGTATCTTGTACGAAGGACGTGAGTTCTATTCCTCTCCGGCGTAGCAGGCCGCTGAGTGGGGGAACGGTAACTTTCGGAATCATATTCCCCTCCGGTCCCTTGTGGTATCTTGTACGGGGAATCTACTGTAGATGGGAAATGTTACCGTCACTGAACTAGTTATTGATCACTTAAAATCTGCAGCTTTATTATTTAGAAAAATACGTCGGATAAGGGTCTCCGGAAAATCCGCAAAAGATTTTTCCAAAAGTCGATTTTTTGGGCATACCTACTACCCCTTCCCCCAAAATCGGATAAAAATCGTATTTTAACGTTAAGTCGCTAATCAACGATTTCAGCGCATAATAAATGCTTTAAAATTCAATAAAAAAAAAATATGAATTCAAAATTTAAAAAAATTCGAACTCAAAATTTTTATTTTCCAACTTCACCTTGCAAGCAATCGGACCAAAACCATTTCCATTTCTCTCAATTGCTTGCTGGGCACGATTTGGATTTGCTGTAAATTTTTTTTGTAGTGCACCCACTTTTTGAAGCTCCCGTCGTTCCGTACCCTCGTATGGGGCGAGAAGGAATAAAAATAAGTGCATCATTTCCATTGCATTCATCGGCAATTTGAGTCTTTTCACTCATCCGCTCTTGAACCGCAACATCACTCTTTTCGGCAGTGCGATACAATAACATCGACAGTTCAATAACGATCTAACATCTGTTCGCGTGTATTTTACTACCTGGGCGGATGGATGGATGGTCTTATGGTGAAGTGTATGAAGTGTATAATGTATATATCGTTTCCTCGTGACCGAAAAGGCGTGTTTCGGTATATTATTACAGTACGTGTCGCGTTTTGTTCATTCGATGCATCCTACAATAATGACGAGAGAAGAAAAAGCAAAGAAATGTTGTGTATGTACAGCGCACATATGCGTCACGGGACGTTTTGAACTCACAATGCATTGAATACCTCTTTCCTTCCGGAGGTTTGCGAGGAAGAAGAAAAAAAAAAGGATAAGGTTTATTATTTATTCCGCGCACAGATTATGTCACGGAATCTTTGCAAGTAATTTCCCAGGTCGCTAGACACACACACATATAATAATAATAATAATAATAATAATAATAATAATAATAATAATTGAACCACGAATCACTTGGTTATTATTATTATTATTCTTATTCTTTCTATTATTATTGTTGTTATTATTATTACTACCACTACCACTACTACTATTGCTATTGTTATTGTTATAGCAATTATTGTTGTTATTATTATAATTATATTAGGTGCGCAACTAAGTTCCCGCTATTTGTCAATAGATAGCTCCAGCAGTAAGTGCTGGTGGATTTTGACATATCCAAAACGTTATAAACCAAGCTTAGACATATGGTAAACAAACCGCTTTGACGCATTAGTGTTTTTGTTTCTGCCTCGTAAACTTTTGGTTGTGCGAAAATGTCAGATTTTGTGCCAAATAATCGTCATTGGCGGGAAGTGCTGATTTTCTTCTTTCATTGAAAGAAAACGGCGGCTCAAGCGCATCGAGAGCTCCAAAAAGTTTAAGGAGATGCTGCTTTAAGTGGAACAACGTGCCGTGATTGGTTTCGTCTCTTCAAAAACGGTGATTTCGATATTAACGACCGTCCGCGTGAAGGAAGGCCAGAAACCTTCGAAGACGCCGAATTGGAGGCATTGCTTGACGAGGTTTATGAAACCATCACTGGGGAACTGTATCGAACTCAATTGATGCGATTGAGCCGAGCGCTGCGCGAAAAACGGTCACAATACGAGCAGAGGCACGACAAAGTGATTCTACAGATTGACAACGCTCGCCCTCACGTTGCCAAACCCGTTAAAACATACTTGGAAACGCTCAAATGGGAAGTCCTAACCCACCCGCCATATTCCCCAGATATTGCGCCGTCCGATTATTACTTGTTCCGTTCGATGGCTCATGGTTTGGCTGATCAGCAGTTCCGCTCATATGAAGACATCAAGAAATGGCTCGATTCGTGGATAGCCTCAAAAGACGAACACTTCTACAGTCAGGGTATTCGAGTGCTGCCAGAAAGATGGGAAAAAGTTTTCGCTAGCGATAGGCAATATTTTGAATAATTCATTTGTAACCATCTTTTCGCAATATATTTGCATTTTCATCACAAAAACAGCGAGAACTTAGTTGCGCACCTGATAGAGTAATATTAATTTTACCTATGTCCCATAATAATAGTAGCAGTTGATATCCCGTTTGAATACTCACGTGCTGCTATTATTACCGGACGAAACTACTACCATTGAATTAATATAGAAATCAATTTATATAAACAATGGCAAGAATCACTCGGTAATTAATTCAATATTATTTCATTTTAAAAAATGCCACGTACAAGGAAACCCATGTAACCCGATGCGCTCCGATATTTCATTCATAGGTTTTATCTCATTTCCTATATAGATAGTACACGTGTATGGGTGCTATTCTTTGCGTTTTTTGCTACAATTTTTTTTTTATTCCGTCCAAATGTTGCACGGCATAGAGCATGCGGTATACCACATGTTGGAGTTGAGAGTTCTTTTAAGTGCATCGTAGTACATACGGTGAATCGAAAATAACACTGATGCATAGACGAGTATTGTCCATACATAGCCTGCTGCCGTACACACACACACACTCATACACACACTCATGTATAGCTACATACATATAGGTAGTGGTAGTGTGTCAATATCAATGTTATTGTAGGGGTAGAAGATAAATGCGTACGCGCTACGCAATAACTACACCACTGCACGTGCACCGATGCACTTACAGTATGCTATGACTCCTTTCATTTAAAGTAGAAACAGGTTGATTTCGATCCCATCCCTTTTTTTTCTATTGAACTTGATAGCGCGTCTAATTCGAGCAAGGGAAGCCAGTGGAAAAAGACACGGAGAAATGGAGATGCGTGGTTCACCTTTTGTTGCTAAATTTATGGACAACCCTCTCGGGCCGCCAGATTACTCACGATCAATTTGGCATTGTTTCGTTCGGACTAATTCAGTGTTTGGGAATTAAATCGATGGGGAGAGGAAGAAAGGGTTCGCGAAATTCACTAAGGAAATAATTAATTAGTTTATTAGGAATGATAACAGGTTATTTTTGTCCGTGATTAAAAATAGGAGAATTATTGGACATTAAAAAAATTAATAAAACATCCATGTTTAATTTTTGAATAATTATCTACATATTATTCTGGTTATTTTAGCCTGTGATTGAAAATAGGAAAATTATTGGATATTCGAAATTAATGAATTTTGGAAGGAAATTATTAAAATATGAAAGTTTCTCTACAAAAATAATATATAAAACGAGAAATGCAAACTTACTATAAAATTATCGGTAATTAGTAGTTTTTGAATGATTATTATTTATTATTTTGATTATTTCAGCTTGTCACTAAAAACAGGAAAATTATTGGACATTCGAAAAATTAATAAATTTTGAAAAAAAAAACATTAATCAAATATTGGATCTTCTCTGCAAAAATAATATATAAAACGACAAATGCAAACCGATATTATACAATTACAGGTAATTATTAATTTATGAATGATTATTACGAAAAATTCCAAAATTATATATAAAAATAATTAACGAAATGTTAGAAAAAAAAATCTTTAAATAAATAATAGGCTAAAACAATAAACGTGAATTCTTGCTATCGAATACCAGTCAACTTTTAATTTTTCTAAAAATCTATTAATCGTTTTCTACTGAATATCTATTTGCTAATTTTCATTATTTTGGCGATTCCTTTGATTAAGGGGTTAGGCCACCCTAGAGGCCGAAAAAATGGGCCCTTTTTGGGAATTTTTTTTAGACAAACTATAAAATAAATCGCAATTACGAAAAAGGGTGTTTATTATACATATCATCGACTGAATACACTAATTTTTTGGAAGCGATTACGTTCAAATTGGCGGCTGTGCAGCGTTTTTGCGAAGACGCCTTCGTTTTTCCAGGCCAAACTGCCGGAAACGCACCGCCTGTAATTTTTTAATTATAATAAGTCAGTTACTTTTTTTCAATTATATATTAGAGCAGCCATAAAAGTACATATCACTTTTTCGATATATTGATTTTTGACAAAATGGCGCACTTCTGAAAAAAATTGCCAAAAAAATCGTCAGAAAATTATTAATAACAAATGAACTATGCGATATAAAAAAAAGTGATATGTACTTTTATGGGTAATGTCCTTTTATAAATATATTTAAAATTTCAAGTTAATCGGTTGAAAATTGTGTGAGTTCTGTTTCCGGCAATTTTGAAAAATGTAGTTTCGAGATAAACGCGTTTGAAGTTTTGAGTAGTAGCTCGCTGCGGACCGTGCGGCCGTGTACTAAAATTCGAAAACCGAGTACTTTGAGATTTGTCCCGGCCATAATCTTTTGGGACATCATTTTTGAGATACCAAGGGACCATATAAGACCAAAAAAAGTAAAATCGATTTTTCGAAAATCCTAGAGTGGCCTAACCCCTTAATTATTAAATCCGATTGTTATATACAAAGGACCCTTAATTAAAAACTTTTCTCAGCCGTTTGGATAATTGTGCTCGTCGCATTTTTTCCCTGAGTGTAAAAACATCTCGAGCTCCAACACCTCGGAGAAGTTTTGCAACGCGAGGAGTGTCAGCTCCATTTCCGCAATATTTCGAAAAAATGCAAGAATATAACATTGCAGAGAGAAACGAAGAGGCGAAAAGAAAGAAAAAGCTCTGCAACACGTGGCATGCATCGGAAATATTTGAAACGTGACTAAAATCTTTGCGTTTGCTGCTTGAATACTGTATAGCTTTTGGCAGAATATATATATGTATATATATATGTGTAACAACCCCTAAGGCAATCCCTAAAAGTTCCTTCCTTTGCTACCCTTTAAAAGACCCTCTTTCAGTTGTGAAAATTCGTCGAACCGTAACTCTTTAGTTTCTTTTTTTGCTGTTAAGCACATGGATGATTATGTGCACCGCAAACGGTATTCAATGATCGTTAAAGTGTGATTGTGCGACAATTGTCATCTCATTAGATTACTGCTTTGAAACTGTCACACATGTTTGGGCTCTCATGAAGCAGCTTTCTTTCTCCGGTAACACCTGGATTCGAGTTGGGATTAAAACTTTGCGAATCCGTGCGTCGAGTGCATCGGGGGTTGCAAAGTGGTTCTTCGTTATCTTCAATCTGGGGGATGTAATTATAGAAGCAATGCAATTTTCGTCGCATAAAGAAACTTTTTTTGCGAAAAAAATCTCTTTCTAAATTAAAGTTGAACTAATCAGGGGCATTTTCGACCCCAGTAGCCCAGCCGAGGGTTCATTTCTGGTTCCAAAGGGACTAAAAATACAATATATTGATATTTATTATAAAATAAAATTCTCATCCCTTATATCACGGCTACAAATTTTTCTACCCTCTGTCCAGTTCTTTCTTGACTCTTCCACTACCGGTCCTCTCCGAATACACACACACACACACAATCAAAAATATAATATAATATATATGTATATATCTACATCGAAACACCGTATTGGTCGGTTTTTGTCTCGCTCAGCGATCGAACGCAACTGGTTTTTTTGCTCGTTATTGCTGCAGCAAATTAAAAAAAGTTGTCTTTTACGCTGGGTGCAAAAATAGTCGAGCAAAAATGGACAAGGAAGAACGTGTACATACACATATGTGAGAAAGGGTGTAAAAAAAAAAAAGGTTGGTCGCCGTTCGGTCAACCAATTTTACAGCGGCTCGTCTACCCCTCGATCAAAGTAATCAACGATTGACGCTATGTTAATTAATTCCACTTGAGTGGAGGGCTGCTTCGCCGTGTAACGAATAATCATTTCTGATATTATTCGAATGCGACGACCAAAGGTCGCTGCGCGAAACGTTATCGAGTTTTATTTATTTTCCATATATATTTGTTTTTGTAATTTTTGCACCTGAGGAAGCGGCGGAGATAAGGAGTCCTCCTTCCTTCCACCTGGATATTCCGTAACGCCAAGGGTTTGATAATATGGGTAAAATATGTCCCGGTGAATAAAACGAGTCGCTTAGCAGCAGGGTAGAAGTTGCAATACGCTGGTCGTGAGCTGCTCTATTGGCAATGTGGGCAATTAGTATTTTCTTTAAAGTGATTTGTATCAAGAGATATCGTAATTATACGTTATTTTATTTATATTATACTACACAATCTACCCCTAATATACAAATAGTAGATTTTTCCAATACAGTGGAATCGTCGTACAAGATACCTTCGAATGCCTTCGTACAAGATACCACGGGTTCCCCTCTGCTAATCCACTACCCCCACTCCTAGTGCCTCTTCGCCTCTGAATGTTTGGAGTTGCGTGCTTCGTACAAGATACCACGGGTTCCTCTTTGCTAATTCACTACCCCCACTCCTAGTCCCTCTTCGCCTCTGAATGTTTGGAGTTGCGTGCTTCATACAAGATACCACGGGTTCCCCTTCGCTAATCCACTACCCCCACTCCTAATGCCTCTTCGCCTCTGAATGTTTGGAGTTGCGTGCTCCGTACAAGATACCACGGAAATAAATGAGAAAAAATGAGAGTTATTTACACATAATGATTTTTTAAAATTTATTATCATAAATTATTAATTATTTAAGATCACATTTTAATTTTTTGTTGGTTTAAATTTCATAGAGAATTTTCAAGAACTCGTGAACGTAGTTTTTTGTCGGGGAAGTGGCGTTTCCGTGACGCACTGAACTAGTATGTTTCAAATTGATTTACTTACGTGAGATAATTGCACAAACGGTAAAAATAACTTTTCTTCTCTCTTTCTTCCTTGTCAACACTGCGAGAACTCCTCGTTTGCGGACTTCCAGTCACGTGACAAAAAAAAAAGAAGGAAAAGGATATGGAATACAAAGCAACCTACATTATCGGTTTAACTTTAAACTATTTTGCATGGTATCTTATACGAAGCACGTGAGTTCTATTTCTCTCCGGTGCAGCAGGCCGCTGAGTGGGGGAACGGTAATTTTCGGAATCATATTCCCCTACGGTCCCTTGTGGTATCTTGTACGGAGATTCTACTGTATTTTCTCCGTGAGAAATCAATTCTTCATCATTTTTTTCCTTTCTAATATTTTAGGACCTACATTTCTGCGATCATATATTTTGTTTTTTTTCATGTTCATTTCTTTTCCAGGCATTTCTTTCTCCTTCGTCCATGAATTCTACATACGTCTTCGCGTTTGAGAAAGCCCCATTTTTCCCAACGGTTAATTTTCGTTGGAAAGTGTAGCACGTATGAATATTAAGTACGTTGACTTTTCGTTGAACTTGAGAAAAGCAGGTGTTAGTTGTCTGTCGGTTGAAGGGGAACACCTGATAACCTGGAAATACCTACCTTTATGTACACATATATTTTTGTGTGTATGTAAAATGCTGTTATACATAACACACATACACATGTACTTATTTCTTAAGGTAGACCTTTCTCAGCTGATAGAGTGTCACTTGTATATATTACCTTACTAAATTCAATCGCCACGTGGGTTATGCAGATACGCGAGTAAATTCTTTATGGTACATTTTTATCGTTCCACCACTTTATGTGTTATGGTGGAAAATAAACCAGAGTAACGTAATTGGCGCACTGGCGCTTTTCAGACCCTGGCGGCTAAAAATTTGTATTTTGCGATATCTCTTGGCATTTTTAAATTAGAAAAAAAATTGTTTAATAATTTGTACATATTGTTTTAATAAATGGCATAGGTTATTTTACAAAAATGTAATATTTAGTATGAGAAAAAAATTGTAGAATTGCAGAATTGAAAAATTTCCTCAACGGAAAGATATTTAAATTGGGGCTCGAGTGGAATGAGGCTTCTCGGACCCCAATAGGCCAGCTAAGGGTTTCTAATAAAATATCTAGATTTCTAAGTATAAATTCTGGAGAAAAAACAGCAAACAAAATTATACGGCACACCAAAACAAATTGTGTCCCGATAGTTCAAGTTTACGGTTCGAGCCAATAGAGATAATTTTGGAACTAGGGAGACGCTCCAATTTCAGAAAAAGGTACGTTTCGGTCATGAAGTAGCATCTGTTCCTCTTGAATTACACATACATTGAACGCACGATGTATATACGAGTATTGGAGAGTACTTTCTGTTGCATGGGAGACACAGAATGTCTGGAACACTGTAGGAAAATTGAAAGAAGAAGAGCAGAAGCCACCCTCTTCTTTATGTCACGTTTGAAGCTTTCTTCTGTTTCGAATTATTTCTTAAGGGGGGATTGCGGTGTAACAGCTTTAAAAATAGGTGATTTTCATGAATCTTTTTTTTTTTTGGAAAACTATAAATAATTCCCAAATAATCTCTTTTGGGATATGAAGAAGCATCCATGAAATATTGAAAACAAATTTTTTCTTGCCATTTTCTGTATTATTTATTAAGTATTCATAATCCTGCCAAACACTTCCGGATTGTTGGTGTCCAGTGTAGCACCTGTTACAAGCATCCGAAAACTAAAAATGAAAAATTTTCTTAAAGGTAGATAGTTTATGCTGGGGTTATACCACTTGTTAAAAGGAAACATGAAGAATCAAAAAAGTCCTAGGGTTTTGAAGAAAAAATGAATTTTTTGACACAAAAATTGATTACATATTGCCACTAAAAATGTCGTTAAATAATATTAAATTGCATAATTCTATTTAAATTGTCGGTATAACCCCAGGAGAAATGTATATTGATTGGATTAAGCCTTCTGTGAAGTTGATCGATCGATTAGTTTTTGCGCTATCCTAGACACCGATTTGAAAAACGTAGTTTCGAGATAATTGCGTTTCAACTTTTTGGCGAAGTTTTACGATACTTACAGCTGCTACTTAATTGCGATACTACTTTTGGAACACGTTCTTGAAACATTGTACTTTTGATTTATGTGTCACGTCCGTAGCGATATGCACTGTAAGAACGAGTGCATATCTGCATAGGTGGACAGTGGCTCAGTGGCAAGGTGCCACGCTCGCATGCGAGAGGTCCCGCGTTCGATTCCCGGGCAGGACCGTTCCACCTTTTTTCCACGCTCGGTCGTCACATGGTGTCAGAAGTGTTTGTTGAGCCTTTCTCAAGGCCACCCAACCCACTGCCTAGCGTCAATATGGAGAACGAAGAAGAGGGCCTTACAACAATCGTCGATAATATAGAACCCTGGGCCTGCCGAGAGAAGAGGTGCGACGAGGGATAAATAAGGCCATGAGAAGAGGTCCGACGAGGGCTATAGGTTTACAGAAGCGGACCACAAAGCGTACCGTAATGATATAAAGAAGAAAAAAATAATACAAGAATATAACAAAGAAAAATGAAAAAGGAAAAAAGGCCCCTTCCTCATCACCATCATCCGATGCAGGAGCATCGCCTCTTCCTTCAAGGGGGGGAATGTCACGTCCGTAGCGATATGCACTGTAAGAACGAGTGCATATCTGCATAGGTGGACAGTGGCTCAGTGGCAAGGTGCCACGCTCGCATGCGAGAGGTCCCGCGTTCGATTCCCGGGCAGGACCGTTCCACCTTTTTTCCACGCTCGGTCGTCACATATGCAAAGAAAAAAAAATTCGATTTTTTGAACCTGTTACACCGCAATCGCCCCTTAAAGGAATAAAGGAAGACGAAGCAGTAGTTTGTACTATTAACCCTAGAACAGCACACCTCCAAACTCGAACGTAAGGAGCGTAATCGATTTTTCAAAAAAGGTATTTATTTTGAAAAATGAAGGGTGTGATTTTTAGAGAATTACTAATTTTCGTAATATCGCACATAATTACAGATTTGGAGTTCGGACAATTTTCGATTTTGGACAATGGAGTTCGAAAATCACGTGGGGACATATTGACCCCATGTGCTGTTCTAGGGTTAATATATAATGTAAAAACATATATTAATGTATAATGTAGCATTAATATACGAATTTATAATATATAATTTAAAATAAATAAAATATATATTATCCCCCTGCACTCGAGAGACGACCCAGGGTTCCCAGTTTTAATTGATGAATTTTTAACCCTCGAGTGCAAGGGGTTAATATATTTGAGCAGCAGCTGTAACGATTGTCTGTCAAAAATTCAGTGTATTTTGTGACGGAAAATTGCAAAGCCGTTTTTTATTTTGATTGGGCAATTCTTATAAATATAAATATAAATAGAAACCACAATTTTCTTCATCCCCAATATGACGAAGAATTTTTATAAATAATCATATTTACCCAAGTCGAGGGTAATCTTATAACCATAGACCGCAAATGCCATCCCATAACTTAGGATTACGTTAGAAGTTGCATCTTTTTTTTTGTAATAACAGCAAATTCATATATATATGTATAGAAACGAAAGAGAAAGGAAGGGAACGAAGCCCTTAAAGAAGTATAAGTATAATATAACGTCGTAAGTAAAAAAAAAAAAAAAAAGTGGGCCATGCAATGTACATTTTATACGTGCAACGGTCTTGTCTCACCCTCTCCCTCTTCTCTCTTACTTTTCCAACCCCCTAAGCTGAACTTTGAAACGATATAAGGCAAGAGAGAGCATTGACTATAGGCCTCCTTTATTTTCTCACTCACTGCGCCTTCTTTTACTCACCACTTCCGGTTGCCAGCTGGTATAAGAAGGGAACTGATGAGTGAAATTTTTAAGGGCGAGCGCTATAAGGGATGGAAGGACGGATGGATAGACGGATGGATACCATTTTATGTTTTAAATTTAAACTTCGGTTTATAGTCGTGAGTACATGCAATTTGGAAGCCACGTGCTCGTGGAAGAAACAGTTGACCTTTTTCGAGATTGGACAGGGGTGGGAGAAGATGGAGAAATCTGTATTGGTGGTTTTAGAAAAATGGTAATTTAATTATTGTGACATTTGAAAGCAAAGAGTTTCGTTTATGTATTTAAAAATCGCGGTTTTTCAAATTTTGGAATTGTAGTATTAGAATTTCGAAAATTTAGAACGTTTCCCAATGTTAAAAAATTCAGTGAATTTTGCTAGTTGCTCAAATTTGGCATTTTCGAAGATTTGTAAATTTCGAGATGAAGATTTTAGTGGATTTTGAATTTTGAAACTAAGGGTTTCTTTTTTTTTTAATGGGGAATCGAATTTTTGGCGATCATTTATACAAGGACTTGAAAATTTGGGGCCAAATTTTGAAAAGCAATTGTTGCAAATATTCAAATTATCTTTTATTTCTAATTAGCGTTTTTTTTAAATTTAGCAATCAATTGATGATTAAAAAATTGGTAGAAAAATTTTGAAATTGTAGTATTAGAATTTCGAAAATTTAGAATGTTCCTCAAAGTTTAAAAATTCAATGAATTTTGGTAGTTCCTCAAATTTGGCATTTTCGAATATTTGTAAATTTCGAGATGAAGATTTTAGTGGATTTTGAATTTTGAAACTAAGGGTTTCTTTTTTTTTTTAATGCGGAATCGAATTTTTGGGGATCATTTATACAAGAACTAGAAAATTTGGGGCCAAATTTTGAAAAGCAATTGTTGCAAATATTCAAATTATCATTTATTTCTAATTAGCGATTTTTTGAAATGTAGCGATCAATTGATGATTAAAAAATTGGTAGAAAGATATTTTTCAGGAACCAGGTTGCTAATTTTATTATGAATGAATATCAAAAAAATTCCCACAAATGAAAATTTGTGGAAATTGAAAATTCCCAAAAAGTAATTAAAAAATAAATTGTAAATAAAAAATAGGAGTTTATAATAACTTGATGGGGAAAAATGAAAATCTCAAATTCGTTTTAACGCCGTTTCCCGTTCTTGGAAACTACAGTTACGGATTTCATTGCAAGCTTATCCGGTTATTATAAATAAATCCAGTTATTACAAATAAGACTATCGATTCTACGCATTGTACGAACAATCCGCTTTCGAACCATATATAATCAATTGTCACGGCCTCCTCGCCTATTGTGAGCCAGCATTGTCATTTTATGACTTCTTTTTGAGGTCATCTTTTATGTAATTCCTCCCAGAGGTGTCATTCTATTTCAATCATTTCGAAAAAAAAGAGAGGGAAGATAAAAGTAGCAATAGAAAAAAAAAAGTGAATATACATTTATTAACAAAAATTTCAGTACCAATCAATTTTGCAAATTTATTTCGTTCGTAGCAAAATTTCCAACTAGATTTAATAAAAATATAAATTATTGTAGTATTTTCTTTTTTTTAGTAAAATCGGAATCACCGAGGGAATTTTTAATAACAAAGTTTATTAGTTGGCAATTAATTCTGAATCGCTAAAAACCCGCAAGTTTTGATTTTTCAGGTTGGTGCATAATTAACGACGATTTTACTCATTTCATTGCTGCAAAATAACCGTCATTAATTATGCACCAACCTGATACCAAAAATGCAGAAACGTAGAAAATCGCTGGAGGTCCTAATTCGATGCCCGAAATTTCCAAAAGTGTGTCACGTTTAACCGGCACGTGCAAAAATAACGGAATATCGTGGAAGCTAGGAACTCGAGCCCGCGAGATCTATATCGTCGATCTTCGAAATCCTGCGACTTTCACGTGAAAAATGTACCATAACGTAACCCAAGCGCCTCCGCACTATTCTTAGCATCAAATGCCATGGGAATGCAACTGTGGTAAAACCAATCTCGCGCATACCGGTAAATTTCCCATACAGGTTAAACGCTGCGCCGTAAATCCCATCAGATTATGAATTACACGAAGGTCAGTGCGATACAGGAAGGCTCGCACGGAATACATATATTACGTATATTTATCTTACGGCATTCGGCATCCGAAGAAAACCCCATGATCGAAACTTTCGAGTGCCAGGATTGAGACTACTCGTACCGGGGACTTTTCTGCCGTACTTTCATTTCTCTACGTGGGCAGGCAGATAAAATATTCCATATATTCTCTGCTTTATGTGGCATTGTTAGAGAAATCGAACAACGACGGTTAAAAATGCTCTACATCAAAGAAAACCCTTCCTCCTTATTATCATTTTTTTCCCAAAGGAATAAATTAAAGCGGAGGCAGAAAATAACGAAGACACGAAGGGAGCGAGTCAAGCGAGAAGAGAGCGAGCGCAAAATAAGCCTGAAATGGCCCATTTGCGTGCCCTCGAATTCGGGTTTCCAATTTATACTAAAAGTTCATTTATTATTTGTAACTTTTGGATTCTTAATTAATTTCATTGATCCTCTCAAAGCCTGAGAGTTGGTCCGACTTTTTGTTTTTGAGATTTACGGGACGAAATTTAAAAAAAAAAGTGCAAAATGGAAAAATGTAAAAAAATTGAATTTTCTTCTTTTTTCTTTAATTGACTTTGATCTTAAGTAATTCCATTTTTGTCTTAATATATATATATAGATCAAGAATAATCCACCTGAAAACTCAAATAATAAAGTCACAGGTAAACAGAGACATAATTTGATTCCTCGAATCTCGAAAAACAAAAATTCAGACCGATCTGAAAATTTCGGATGATTAATGTCTCATGATAAACTAAGTTATAGCAGAAATTAGAATTTTCAAAAAATTAGCGAATTTTTCATCCTGTCCTTCCTTGTAGGTAAAGCAGGTAAGCGAGGGATCCAGCTTCAGAGTGGACCCAGGGGTGAGCGTCGAGTCTATCAAGGGATAAAAGTTGAAAGAAGGGAAAACCTATCATTGATTAATTAATCACAGGTAAGTTGAACACCTGCCTCTTGCATTACAAGCCTGTTATTAAGAAACATTACTGGCTTTACCTACAGCCATCTTCAGTAAAGGTTCCTTTTGTCATGACCTTTGACCCTTTTCTAGAACCTTGTCTCTTCTACTACAAGTTGTATGTACCTTACATCTTCCTTCTTCCTTCTTCTTCTTCTTCTTCTTTCGTGGTGTACCAGAAGAAGTTCTCCTGGTTCGTCTTTTGTAGTGTAAAAGAAGAAGAAGTTCTTCCTTTTCCTCTATACGTCTAAGCGAAGATGAAGAAGAAGAAGACGAAGAGGAAGAAGTTGTTGCTGTTGCTGTTGCTGTTACTGTTGCTGTTGCTGTTACTGTTACTGTTGTTGTTGTTGTTGCTTGTATAAAGCAGCCTCTGATGCTGCTCGTTTGCACGCCACAAACCCATTTATTTCAAATAAGAAACCTAAAGTATACTTTTCACTCCTTTTTCCTGGCCTTGAAGTTCATTGCCTTTGATAATTAGGTACTTTGAGGTAGGAGATGATTGCTCCTTTTAATATCCGGCTTCGCAAAAATTCAAGATTTTTCAAGAATTGAATGTATGGAAAATTAAGGGAGGGTTCAATTCTACAAAGAATAATTTTGACAAATTTTCTTCCCCTCGAACTTTTGTTATTTAAAATTGATGAAAAGAAATTTCATTCTTTTTTTAGGACAATCTATATTTTTTAAAAGTACAATTTGTAATTATGTGACATTACAATTCTTTGCTTTTTGTTGAAAAATTGTAAAAATGTTATTTTCGAATATAATTTCCCCAAATTTTGCGTTTCCTAATCTTTTTTTTCAAATGCTGAATTTTCTCTTGCTGATTCTTTTTAATAGAAATTCCTTTCGTTTTGGTAGAAATTTTTTTTAGTAATTCTCATATTTTAATAACAATTTCAGAAAGTAAAAGAAAATTGAGGAAGTAATAAAAGCAATTCTTAATTAATCATTAAAAAATCTACGGATTTATTAAAAATTCTACGAAAAGAAATCCACAAATTGAAAATGAAAAATATCGAAAATTAAAATTTGTCCAATACTTGGATTTTATGAAATCCAAAGTACTGGCTTGGGGTATAATTAACGACGATTATTTTGGCGTTACTCCTGCAAGATAATCGTCGTTAATTATGCACCAGCCTAATATTGGGTTGGCAAATAAATTCGTTCGGTTTTTAACAGTGGAATAAATGACAAAAACCGAACGAACTTATTTGCCAACCCAACACATGCTCGAAAATTTCTATTTTTGCAGGAAATTCATTTTCTTTCGCTTCCATTCTTTTTCTTCGACCCTATGTACTTATATAAAACGTGGCTCATTCTGTATAACGATAATAATATCGACACCAGAGAAAGTGGAAAAGCCAAAAAGAAATTGTTTGCCTCAGTTTCAAGGAGACAAACACTTCGCAACCCACTTCACGCGAAAGAATAAAGGAAACACTTTGAAGAGTTGAATTGAAGGCGTTAATGTTTAGGGTTTGCAGTTTAAACAAAGTTTGCAGAATAAGCAAATGAGGGAGGCCGCAAAGTAAGTACTCGTGCATTGCTGATGCAAAAGTAGCAGCAAGAGCAAACTTCACCCACCCACCCTCTGTTCTTTTTCCTTCGTTCATTCACTCGGAAAATACGGGGAAGAAGTAACAACACTTGGTTGCTTCAGTGCCGTAAATCATCAAACGTCTTACAAACGAGGAAGCGGATGTAACGACCCCATTGAGTTTCTTTCCTCCCTCTTTCTCTCTCTTTCTTTCTATACACACGGATAAAACACACACACACACTCACGCGCGTTTCCAACATGTAACAAGATGAGAAAAAAAATGGTAATTAACAAGAGTTACTAATAGACCCTTTGTTTCTTGGAATTTTTAAATCGAGAGCCTTCTACAGCCACTTCGTTTAAGGTTCTAGGGTTTTTCTGAATTTATCTTGCTGAAATTTTCCTGAATTTTTGACGTCTCCAATCTCAGGGTACATATTAGGTTGGTGCATAATTAACGACGATTATTTTGATACAGCTGCATTAGAATAATCGTCGTTAATTATGCACCAGCCCAATGTGCACAATTAACGACGATTATTCTAATCCAGCTGTATCAAAATAATCGTCGATAATTATGCACCAACCCAATGTGCACAATTAACGACGATTATTCTAATGCAGCTGTATCAAAATAATCGTCGTTAATTATGCACCAACCCAATATTTTATTTTTTCAATTCTCGAAAATTATGCGAAAGAGTTTTATAGAATTTATTTTTTTTACAGTTTCTATGGAATATCGTTGACTGTATGGAATCGATTTTTCGAAATGTTTAACGTTACCAACATTTTTATTCATAATTTTTTGTAGCTCATTTTGTTGCTTTATGATTTTTACGATGAAATTTTTTTACGATGTGGGAAGTCTAACGAGAAATTCGAGCGTAAAGTTAATGCAAAAGGGATAATGTATAAAAACAGAAAACGAAATGAGGGAAAGGCGGAAAAAGAAGGGGTTGCACAAAAAAAAAGTTACAGAGAGAAAGAGACAGAAGTATAAACTCAGCATGGTGCAATGTCGACCTTATCGTTGGTGCGCGATTACCATTACCCATAAAACGTAACAATATCCCGCAGTTTATCGTCCAACGAGCAGTCTGGACTTGGATGAATGCCTGAATATAGAATGAACTAAGAATTTATACCAAGAAAAGCCAATTAAATACGATGGATTTATCACGATTCTCTCTGTGTCGTACTCTTGCTAACTTTTAAACATTATTATCTTCAAATAAATAAATACCCAGGTATATAGATATACGGACAAATCATTTGAAATGCACACGTTCCGATGATTCATTTATTTCTTTGATGCATCGCTGGGAATAGAGAATTTTTCAAATTTTAACCAGCTGCGGTTGGGAATTTTAAGCAGTTTGCATTTCTTTCCGTGCATTTTACATAAAACGTCACCGCTCGTTTTTTAAATATTTATCATCGAACTCCAGTGTGCTTTGAAATAATAATTTTAATATTTTCGCACCTAAAACCTATTGCAAATATATTATATTTAGCTGGTGCACAATTAACGACGATTATTTTGATAGAACTGCATTAGAATAATCGTCGTTAATTATGCACATTGAATTGGTGCATAATTAACGACGATTATTTTGATACATCTCAATTAGAGTAATCGTCGTTAATTATGCGCCAACCCAATAGTGGTAAATATACCATAGAACAATTCATAATTTTGTTTTTTCACTTTTTTTTCTTTAAATATTATTACTCCTATAAAATGTCACTTTTAAAAATCATTTTTCCAAATTTTCTTCAAACTTTAAATTTCCTTCTATAGAATTTGTTTTATAAAAATTCTCATTATTATTTCCTTAATTTTTCTTTCTTCCTTAAATTACTTGTAAAGTATGAGAAATAATGAAATAAAAATTCTAAAAATATTACAACAGTGACAAAAATTTCATTGCGGCCCAAAATAAATACACGCGAATTTTATTGACGTAAATAACATTGAAAGCCACGATATATTTGTTCGGAGCTTTCACGCGCTAAACATTGCTAACAAGATTTCAGACGCCTCGATCCAAGCGTCATTATATATTTCATTAAATTACAAACTTTCCAGATCAATTAACGGTTCAACGTCAATTCAGTACCGCGAGGGATGTTTCCAAGTACGTCTGAAAATAATTAGAGAACTTTCTAACGGTCAATAATAACTCTATGAAAAATCTTGCCTTGCGTTGTAACAATTTCAGAGCGTGTTATATTTCTCGAGAATTTATCGTATTTAACTTATGGAGAAATTTTTCCGTTTGTGATGAATTTTAAATGGTTTATGGGGTTACATCTAGTTGGCGGCCGAAAGAAAGGCATGTTTTTGTGAATTTTTCTTGGGAAAATGATTGCAGGTTTCGAACTGTTTTTTTTCATAGTAAAGGGTATATCTTCGACTATGTTTCATAATTTTTTTATTGAAAAAAATTCACAAATGTAGGAGGTACAATGCATTTCCCGGACCGCTAGGTTTTTTGCGGTGACCACTGTATCTTCCACCTCACTCGTCAAAAATCAAAAAATCAAATAGATTATGTTTTTGCATCATATTATCTAGTCCCTAATCGAAGGATTTGAGAAAATATTAATTTTTGAAAAAATGGTCGACGAAAATGTAGTGATTTTTTCATCAAAATTTGGACTTTCACGTTCAATCGTCGACCATTTTTTCAAAAATTGATATTTTCTCAAATCCTTCGATTAAGGACTAGATAATACGATGCAAAAACAGAATCTATTTGATTTTTTGATTTTAGACGAGTGAGGTGGAAGATACAGTGGTCACCGCAGAAGACCTTTTTTGAACAGCGGTCCGGGAAATGCATCGTATCTCCTACATTTGTGAATTTTTTTCAATAAAAAAATTATGAAACATAGTCGAAGATGTACCCTTTACTATGAAAAAAAAACAGTTCGAAACCTGCAATCATTTCCCCCCAAAAAAAAAATTCACAAAAACACGCCTTTTTTTCGGCCGCCAACTAGATGTAACCCCTTAACTTATGGAGAAATTTTTTCCGTTTGTGAAGAATTTTAAATGGTTTGAGGTAACAAGTTAATCATCGCGTGCGCAATAAACGATAAATTAAGAGGGAACGTCAATTTTCGAGCACCTAGATCCTATTATCCGCGAGATTGTTTATTTTACCTTGTCAATCGTATATTACTAGAGCCTTCGAAGGTGCCAAAGTGACGTCACAAAGGAAATTCTCTATCGATCAAACAACTGCTCTAGCTTCCATGTACAAAAACATAATCCGTTTATTTATCTTTTAGAAAATCTTTATTTATAATTAATTTTTTTTAAAAATGGATGGATTAGCAATATGAATGACGATCGGAATTTCAAGATACGATCGTTACGAAATAACAATTATCGAATAATGGTTTCTATGTATTAGGTTATTAATTTAATATTCCCATGCAATTATTATTATTCTTCTAATAAATTATGTAACTACAAATTAACGTTCCAGTAGGAATGGTTTTAATAATTCATTTCGTTATAAATTAGATGTAGTTATAAATGAAGTTTATGTATTATTATAAATTATAGAAATGATTGAAATTTATCTCGAATGAAATGCCACGAATTTTAATTAATATTATTATTATTTATTTTTTCCAATAAAATTCGTGTTTATTAATTTGGCCACAGCGAAATTTTAATCACCGTTACGGAGTCCAAATATAGCAATTAAAAAAATCTAAATTCCCGTGAAACTTAAATTCTTTACAATTTGGAATTTTTGCTAAAATTAAAATTCTCTCCACTTTCCTAAGTTTTCCAAATTTCCTATTTATTTCAAAACGGGTCACGAGATCCCTCGTGATTAAGATGATAATGATAATAATAATGATAATAATAATAATAACAATAATAATAATAATAATAATAATAATAATAATAATAATAATAATAATAATAATAAACTTTCTCCACCGATGAAAAAAAAATTAAAAAACTATGGCCATTAACGAGACAATTAAATAAATACGTGGATTACTGAAAATAGAAATTTAGTTACATTGAAAAAAAATTTTATGATCGTATCTGCCGGAATTTCTCTGTTTGCTTCTAAATTCCCTGTACATATGTTAATTTCAAATATATGCAAAGTATATAGAAAGTAACTTTAAAGTCATGTTTGTTCCGAAGGAGAAGAACGGACACTTAAAATCGACGTTAAAGAAATATGCTAATTTCAGTAAATACTCTTTCGTGATTATTCATGCTGAAAACTGGAAAATGCGTGAACGATGGGTACTCGAAGCGAAGCTCAAACCGGCATTCCCGAATTTCATAACCGTTACGTTCCAAGAACATTCCAATCTCGAATGACTTTAATATCAAACGGCGGTCGTTAATTACTCTCATTAATTTCCCGAGTACACGTGAGCCGTGCTTCTGCATCGTGTATGACATTAGTTGCAACTGTAAGTGTTCCCTAACAAGTTGTATAAGTATTGAATCATTGCAACGTGGATTAGTATTCTCGGACGGATTTCTCATGCTTCCTTACGAAACTCTATTAAACCTTAGGTACACGTTATCTTTCTGGATGTTGACGATGAAACTTTCTCCCGTAAAGGAGGACAAAGACGATGTCTTTTTAGGGAAGCTTGTTCCTGTAATGAACCAACATTTTGTAATATATGTGGCATTATGTATTTATGCGTAAATGGAAGGAGATTTAGTGGAAGTGTCAAACGAATATGGGGGAAAAAAAATATGGAAATTTTATAACCTTAAAAATGTTGAATCAATTTTAAAATAAGCAATTTCTAATTTTTTGGATTTTTGAAATTTCCGTATTTTGAAACATTAAAAAATGTTGAAGCTTCAAAAATTGCAAAACTCTGAAAATTTTAATTTTTATCCGTAAAGAAATGAAAATTGTATTGTTTACGTATTAATTGTATTATTTAATTGTATTATTTAATTGTATTATTTAATTGTATTATTTAATTGTATTAATTTAAAATAAGCAATTTCTAATTTTTTGTATTTTTGAAATTTTCGTATTTTAAAACGTTAAAAAATGTTGAAGCTTCAAAAATTGCAAAACTCTGAAAATTTTAATTTTTATCCGTAAAGAAATGAAAATTGTATTATTTACGTATTAATTGTATTATTTAATTGTATTATTTAATTGTATTAATTGTATTATTGTAAAAAATTACGCGATATTAAAATTCGAATTTTATTCACCTGAATTAATAATATTAATAGTACCAAATTTGAAAATTATTAGAAACTTGATTCAGAAAAAATTCCAAAAATGCTGCGACAATTGGAAAAAGTGAAAATTAAAAATTCCAACTATTAAAAAAGAAAATTGGATTCTCAAGAATGTGTGTGTCAGCAATTTTGTAAAAAATATACTATAAAAAAGAAAACCCTTTTTTTTGTAAGTGACCACAAAAAGCAAGAAGTCACCGTATATTTTAAATAAAAGAATTTTTTTTTTATATTTTCATTTAAAAGAAAGAGAATAGAAGTATAGTCTTTAAAAATATATGAGAAAAATAATGAAAGGGGGATACGAATATAATCATTTGTTTACGAACAATGCTCGGAGAAAGACCAAAATGATTTCGGTTGATTTCATGGTAGCTTTAATTCCGCAGTTGGATTTATTCAAAGGATCAAGTTACCAGCATCTGGCCCTAAGCTATCTTTTTTTTCCTTTTCCTTTCTTTTTTTATGGAACGTAATCAAAAAGGTTACAACGCAGGTTTTTGATTTCTCTTTTTGTATTATTTTTTTCCCCATTCAGGGAAACAATTGTTAACTCCCAGTCAATCGGTCAATTCGCAAGGTGGCAAGTCTGGGGTAAATCAGAAACCTCAAATTCGAATGCAAAATTGCAGCATTTTTGGAATATCAATTTATAAAATATCAGGTTGGTGCGTAATTAACGACGATTATTTGCATGGATGTTAATTAAAATTAACGTCGTTAATTATGCACCAACATAACATACTCGATTTAAATAATTTTTTTTTTTGGGGTTAAAGGTATTCTTGTTTCTTTTTTTATAAATGATTAAAATTTCATTGAAAATCTATTTTACTCCTGCAACTTTGTGCAATTATTCTGCATTCTAGGGAACACTGGAAAAAAAATTGGGACCAGAAAATTTCAAATCGTGCCTGACACAATCACCAAAAAATTCGGAGCAGCACTAATTACAACAAATCTATTATCAATTTCGCAGTAAATTGCAACAATAGTAAAAGTTACTAGGTGTATACATATTTTTCACCGTGAAAATATATTTTCAATCAATTAAGTTGCACCTCCCCAGGACAAATGCGATTAAACCTTCATCAAAAATGCTTCACGTGAAAACCCTTGGTTGGAACCGCGCGAAACTTTGTAATTTTAATCCTGCCAACTTTTGGAGGGAAGGTAATGGGTTATGTGACCAAATAACCATAAAACGTCCTATATAGTCCACGTGAACACATGAACCTACACCACGACAAGGAACCGGCGAGACGGTGTAAAGTATCCTATGGCTTCCATTGGCAAACAGCTGAGGCTTCCATGATCAGGAATTCTACCCTAAGAGCAGCTAGACTAGAAGAACATCGACAGAAGGAGGGAAAGAGAGAAAGAGACAGAGAGAAAAGCACAAAGAGGAAGAGAGAGCGACAAAGAGAGGAACCAATACTTAGGTGCTTGGGTTGCTCCAGGGAATAGGGTCTCCAAACTTTGCATTAAACTTAAACCTTGCGAAGGAGTACCGTAAGCTTAGATCCTAGTGAACTGAACATGAACTTGCATTGATACATGCACACATGCATACGTGCACACAGAGACAGCTGACTCAGGTACCCCTGGTTCCTTTTGCTTCGAGGGAAGGGCCAGGAAAAAATGTAGAAGACATTTAAGTGTAGGAAAGGAGGAATTTAAAGAGCCTTTTTTTAATGGAAATTGAAAAGGTGTTGGGAAGATAAATGGTGCTCGGATCTCGGATATCCTTTCCAGAATTTATGCTAATCGCTAGGAGACGTCTTCATTTTCCTGTATCTTCGCCTTGTATCTACGGAGCAGGCTCGCAGTAGGAAAGTTTCATAAATTTCGATTATTTCCTTCTACCGGTTGAAATGTTAGTTAAGTGAGCGAGCCAGTTTTCCTTGACTCCCATGCACCTATCTAGATGCATATCTGATTTTATTATATGCATCATACAGTTATGCCCGTAAGACCGTTTCTAAGCACATAATGTAAGGAACTTGAAAACAAAAAAATTGTGTCGATTTATAAAAAAAAAAATGTGCTTCGTGAATGTTATTTAAAGAATAGTCCCCAGCTGTTACGTCGGAGTAAAGTACCTTTTAATTGACCAAGAGCCAATCAGTGGCTCGTTCATTGGATCTAATCTCTACTTGGAACAGATATCGATATGGAATTAATTAATAAATGAATTGAAATGAGTATCTACTGGGAATCGATTTGGAAAATTTCCTATGGACGTAAATGGCAAAGATTAGCGAGTGGCGAAAAATTGGAAAATTAATTGCAAAATTGTAGTCGAGGTAAATTGCACAGTTTTAGCAATTTTCTAGGATATACAAATATCTTTATGGAAATATAATACAGTAGGATCTCCGTACAAGATACCTTCGAATGCTTTCGTACAAGATACCACGGGTTCCCCTTCGCTAATCCACTACCCCCACTCCTAATGCCTCTTCGCCTCTGAATGTTTGGAGTCGCGTACTCCGTACAAGATACCACGGAAATAAATGATAAAAAATGAGAATTATAAGCACATAACGATTTTTTCATATTTATTATCATAAATTATTAATTATTTAAGATAACATTTTAATTTTTTGTTGGTTTAAAATTCATGGAGAATTTTCAAGGACTCGTAAACGTAGTTTATTGTCGGGGAAGTGGCGTTTCCGTGACGTACTGGACTAGTATGTTTCAAATTGATTTACTGACGTGAGATAATTGCAAAAACGGTAAAAATAACTTTTCCTCTCTCTTTCTTTCTTGTCAACACTGCGAGAACTCCTCGTTTGCGGACTTCCAGTCACGTGACAAAAAAAAAGAAGGAAAAGGATATGGAATACAAAGCAACCTACATTATCGGTTTAACTTTAAACTATTTTGCATGGTATCTTATACGAAGGACGTGAGTTCTATTCCTCTCCGGCGTAGCAGGCCGCTGAGTGGGGGAACGGTAATTTTCGGAATCATATTCCCCTCCGGTCCCTTGTGGTATCTTGTACGGAGATTCTACTGTAAATAATTACATCTCACTACAAATACAAACCCCATACACACATACACTCACGTATGCATACTCACCTACTTTTATGATAAAGTAACGCATTATACAGAGACATAACATTGCCCAATTAAAATATCCGCACATGTACGTACACGAGGAATATAAGTAACTGCAAGCGCCCTCGTCTTGTTCATTCTTACCGTACACACACTTTTCGGTAATTAATTAGGCGTTTCGTGAAACTGATTAATTTCTTCGGAACTATTTTGCATGGTATCTTATACGAAGGACGTGAGTTCTATTCCTCTCCGGCGTAGCGGGCCGCTGAGTGGGGGAACGGTAATTTTCGGAATCATATTCCCCTCCGGTCGCTTGTGGTATCTTGTACGGAGATTCTACTATATATGAAATAATGGATTCTAATATTTATTATAAAATTAGAAAAAGAATAATTTAGAGAAATGGGAAAAAACAATAGCAAAATGTTTTCTATAAAAATGCAAAGTAAATTAATATTAGTATAAAAATTAATAGAAATGAATCGTTCAATGCATGAATAAAATAATGTATATATTTCATACTAAATTAAAAATTTTTTTAAATTGCAATTAAAAACTTAATTTTTTTTTTCATAATTTCTTATTTTCAAGTTCTATACATTAGCACCCGTAAAGAATTTTCTATTTTATAATAACAATTCCTATTACAGAACAAAAAAAAATCTATCTTATTAAAAATCCTACGTTTATGCTTTTCAATTATTAATCACGTGCAAGTATCCTTGGAAAATGATTAATTACTAAAAACTCACATGAAACATAAAACTGTGGCACATACACAACCCAACGGAGCGAGAATTATAGTTAGCAACAAAACACCTGAACCTCGAATCGCTAGAATTTACCATAATTTCCTCAGTTTTTCCTGATTTTTATATTAACACGATACGAGCCGAGTGTCGATAAAGGGTGAACTTTATTCGCGGGAGTTGAGTTTCCCTCTTGATTATTAAGAGTCCGCGCGAGAAGAGAAAACCAACAACCTGTGTTCCGTGAAGGTAAGTAATTTATTCCGCTACGGGAGACTATAACGCGCGTTTACGTACGCATGATTCGCCGGGTCTTTCCTATTTTCTTATTTTCGTATAAGGTTTCGCAATTTTTTCGAAACTCGCCTCGAGTGCGTTTCGGTGGTTATGATATTAAATACGATGGAATTTCTCATGCTTTCTTGAAAAAGTGTTCTCATCTTCAGCGACTGCCGAGAACCCGAAGACCCTAAAGTCAATCTAAGAGCAAAGGACTTGCGTCCTTTTGATTCCGAAGTCCTGGTATGAGGAAAAGTAGCGAACTACATAAACATTGTACGTAAAAGTATGTGGTTTAAGTTCAAGAGAATGTAATGTATATGTATACAGGGTGTGCATTAAAAGAATTCGAGGCCGAAAAGTGGTGATAGAGAGGGAAAATTTAGGAAAAAAAAAAATTCATGCCGTTTTTCAAAATTCGGGATTATTATTTGAAATTTTCTGACCAATCGGAACGTCCAAGAGACTCGGTGGGCGTGTCAAAAAAAAAAAATTAGACAATACTTTGACGGCCAGAGGTTCCCCCTCCCTCATCCCCGCAACGTGATGTCACCTTTGATTGGCTGAAACATTTTACTTGATTATTCGATAATTAATTCGAATTTCGAAAAATGGTTTTTCCGAAAATTTTCACCCCTTACACCACCACCCTTTGGCTTCTAACTCTTGCACCGTACACCCTGTATATATATTCCTTCCTCTTTTTTTATTTTTTCTATGTGTACCAAAAGAGCAAAAGGAATCCTGGATATTGTAAGGAAAACGTTCCGGCAAGTAGTATTACCTGAGTATACCTGCAATACCGTGGGAAAAGGATCTCTCCGTTGCTCACCGAAAGCGAGTCTTCTCTTTTACCGAAGATTAGCGTCTTTCTCTTTCTCTCACTCTCAGCCCTTCTCTCTCTCGCCTCCTCGATTTACCCACAAAGAATCCCTTGTTTCTTTCCCATTTCCTCCATTCTCAGAAAAGGAACGGAGAAAAACAGTACAAATTTTCAATGCTTGATACTGTTTTCGTTACAATTATAGCTGCATCGTAAACCGAGTATCAAAAATTCCGAATGAAAAATTAATATTTGTTGTTGTTTTTTTTTTTTCATTTTTTTTGACGGCTACTAATTTATTATGGTTTTATTGCTAGTCGAATTTTTATTACGGTTGGGAGAGAAATTTTACAGAAAAAAAATACAGAAGATATGAAATTGGATTTAAAGAACAGGCGATAAGAAAATTTAAGTATGGGACAGATTTTAACGTGACGGTAAAAAAATAGTTGACGTTAATTTATGTTTAATGTAACATTATATCGAAACTTTTTTTGTAACAAATTTGTAACAAAAGTTCGTCCTTTTGATGCATTAAGGAATTCTGGAATTTGTTAGATGTTACAAATGAAAATGTAATAAAGTGAAATAGAGATAATAAAAATATGTAATAAAAAAAATAAAAAAAATGTTAAAATTATTAGTTTAAAAAATTAAACTAATAAAATGATTATTATAGTAACGAAGTGTGTAAGTATTTAAAAAAATGGGGTGAATTTATGATGAGTTTTTTAAACAATTATTATTATAATTATTATTATTATTATTATTATTATTATTATTAATATTATCATCAATATTACTAATTATTCTTAATAGAATTCATCTTTGCATAATCATTATACAAAAATGTTAAATTTCAAATAGGAAATATATCGGTGCATAATTAACGACGATTATTAGCGTTATCTTCATGCTAAGTTATCGTCATTAATTATGCCAACCTACAAATTAGGAAAATTGTCTATACAATATTAATAAATATATAATAGTGTCTAGGATTTTCGTGAAATTCATTAATTTGATTTTCAACTTTTATAATTATATTTCCAAGAGCGAGAGAGAGAGAGAACGAATTTTATAATTCATGCGCAAAAATTATAACAAACGCTAATTAATTGAAGGATCAAATTTAAAACTCACGAACTTTACTATTAATAGTAATTTCAAGGGACACTATTTTTTTAAGAAAAATAAAAAAGAAAATTCATGCCGAAAATGACTTCTCGATCTAATTGGGAAAGCTTCAGGTACGAGACGAAAAGGTTCTTCGGGAGAAGTTCCTGCTCCTCCGGAAAACTCGTATTAAGTCTGCGTTTTATCAACGGCACTGAGAAACTCGGGGGAAAGTTTTCCAAAGTTTAAATGTCTCGACATTTTCCCTCGTTTGCTACCTAATACCCACAAGGAATCGTTGGAGAAACGAATTTCCTCGGCGCGACTTTGTGCTAACGTCCCATTCGTACGGAGGAACACGTCCTTGCGTCATAATGCCGCGAAAATGTGGGTGGCAAGATTATTCGCGTTATCTAAAAATGCATAATGCCAGGGAAATCTCCAAGGCATATGTAAACTTTCTTCAGCGCAGTTCCTTTCCTTCTACTTTATTGCCCTCGGCGGCTATAAATACGATTATTTATTGACGCGCGATAAATGAACAAAGTACTGTTTAACATTTCCCACAATATTGTAGAGCTTCGGAGCTATAGTTCCAAGCTTACACGCGGATACGTCATACGTAAGCGCGATACGTGTGTGTGTGGGTACACGTATATTAATATTTGTTATATATTATTACGATTTTTTTTTATGCCAAAAGCTTCAAATCTCGCTTTGGCCCATCTTCGACATCAAATTAAAATATATAAATTATTCAAGAATTTATTATATACATATATATATATGTTAGGTGCATGCGAAGGTGGTATAAAACAACTTTTACTCACGAACTGGTACTTTCTTGGGATCGACAGTGCTCAGCCGCTGCTCTACCTGCTGGATCCTCAGCCGAAGATCCCCGCTGCGCTGAGCAACGTGCGATAGCTCATTAGTGAGCTCGGCAAAAATATCCTCGGCTTTGTTCAGCAACGATGCTAATTGCTTGAGCGACGATATCAGGGCACCGTTGGCCACGGCATCCAATTCAGCCCCCACTGGCCATCCCTGTGCGACTGTCCCCGATGGCACGTGTCCCCTGCACAGGTAACGCGGTTCCACTTTCCGCAACACGAATGGCATTATTTTTCCTTCCCTTTAAAACGCGATTTTCGGGCACAACGAATCTTCCCTCCTCCCCATTTTCCTTTCCTTTCCTTTCAAAACCCACTCGAGTTTCTTCCGGGCACGGGACAATCGGAAACTCGACGGCACATTTTCCAAAACCCCAACTTTCACAATCAAGAACACGCACAATTTTCACACGAAAGACGGACTTTCGACACTTTAGTCACTTTTCACCTTTTGCATTAATTCCTGGCGGCGGAATTTAAAATAAAAAAGGACGATTTCCGAAAAGCTAAGGACGATTTCAAGGAATTCCATGAGTTACGTGGGAATATTCGCCCGCGAAGGACGTGTCCTTAAGTCAGGCGGCATTCTCGCGTAAGAGAACCGTCTTATTAGCGAGGCTGATTTACTGTAATTACAACATTCCTTCGATTCGAGGTTTACGTTGCGAACGACGCGACGGTCGTACGCCAAGTGCCGGCCGGTTAGACATCAGAAAGTACACAAAGCGTAACCAGGGTTTCACCGTTCCTTTCGGTTCCCGCCTCTTCAACTGAAGCGCCTGGGTGCAGGCAACCGGTGAGACGCCTCTTGTTGGGTCGGTAATTCGAAGTTGGCGTTTTTCTACCTTACCCACAAATCGCAATTGGTTTCGTGCTGTAGTTTTTTTCTGTTGGTAATTCGTACGGTTAGATGGTAACGTAGAAATCTAAGATACTCGCTGTCGATAAAACTGTTCATCTGTAACTAAAGTAGGTTCCAGTTATTGGTTGTTGGTAACTCGATGCTGAATGCAATGTATAAATATATATATTTTTTATTTTTTTGTAACAATTTCTTATTTATTTAGTAAAGTGAAAATACATTGTTTAGTATATAAGTTAATAGAAAGGAATAAAAAATGTGAATCTTTTTTGAAAATATATATAAAAAAGATTCCTATTTTACCAATTCTCTTGTCTGAATAGTACAGGAATTTTCTACTCGGCCTTATCTATCTAATAATTATTCTCAAACGATAATATTTATTAAAAAAATTACGAAAATTTCAGCAATGTCTAGGAGATTAACACCAAAATAATAATTTATAAAATTAATATAAAGCAACTGAACGTTATAATTTTAAAAATTAAACAAAATTTGAAAATTGAAGGAGAAAAAAAGTTTACTTAATTTGGAAAAATCGATGACGGCAAGATGAAAAAAATAATAACATTACTCTTTTAAATTTCAAAACGTGGTAGAAAATGTTACTAAACTCCAAAATAATAAATAATAATTCAATACATTTCACAAAATAATACATAAATGGTAAAATAATAATACACTTTCTTTCTACGTCACACAATTTACCGTGACGTTAGATGGTAACGTAGAAATCTAAGATACTCGCTGTTGATAAAACTGTTCATCTGTAACTAAAGTAGGTTCCAGTTATTGGTTGTTGGTAACTCGATGCTGAATGCAATGTATAAATATATTTATTTTTTATTTTTTTTTAACAATTTCTTACTTAGTTAGTAAAGTGAAAATACATTTTTTAGTACATAAGTTGATAGAAAGGAATAAAAAATGTGAATCTTTTTTAAAAATATATCTAAAAAAGATTCCTATTTTACCAACTCTCTTGTCTGAATAGTACAGGAATTTTCTACTCGGGCTTATCTATCTAATAATTATTCTCAAACGATAATATTTATTAAAAAAATTACGAAAATTTCAGCAATGTCTAGGAGATTAACACCAAAGTAATAATTTATAAAATTAATATAAAACGACTGAACGTTATAATTTTAAAAATTAAACAAAATTTGAAAATCAAAGCAGAAAAAAGTTTACTTATAATAATTTGAAAAAATCGATGACAGCAAGATTAAACAAATAGTAACATTGCTCTTTTAATTTTCAAAACGTGGTAGAAAATGTTACTAAACTCCAATAATATTAAGTAATAATTCAATACGTTTCACAAAATGATACACAAATGGTAAAATAATAATACACTTTTTTTCTACGTCACACAATTTGCCGTGGACGTCGTGAAATTCATTTTAAATTGCTCTCTTCTATTTCGCGTGCATTTATTCTAATCTCTAATCTCGAGATATCGATCTTACGAGAAAGAGAATGCACAGCTGATAAAATTCAGCTTACTACCTGCTGAATTTCACTTTGCAATTGCATTTGAATTTTTACACTGGTGAGAAAATACAATAAAGGAAAAAACACCACTCCATTTTTTTTTGTAATATTTTTCTTTTATTAACAAAGCTTTTTTTTTTCTTAACAATGATTAAACAAACAATGCTTTTGTTGGAAAGATTCACGATAACAAAGACATATAAAAACGGAAAATTTCCAAATACATTCAATTGGTATTTATTGCAGCATACACTTTCTGTCAAACTGATTTTCCGTTTGCTTGTTGGCTAATTCCTATCTTCTCTAAATCGGAGCTAAATATTTACTAATTAAACACATATGCTTCCGCCGTTTTTTTTTTCCTCAAATACATTTTTTTTTAGATTTTAGTAACTACAAACTACCACAATACCTCCATTTTCAAGGAAACTTTACACAAATTGCGTGTGAATGTTAATTAATAGGATACTATACGACATTTAGCACATCTTAATGAGTTTACCTTTTCCCACTACTGATTTGGTGTATTCTATATGATTACTAGTGACTTTTTTTTTGCGCTAATGAAAATCGGATTCGACTAATACCGAATGATATTTCCACGCCCTTCTCCATTTTTATCATGATTAATAGAAATTTCTAATTTCTATGTCGACTACAGTTCCTAAATACGTTTGACGAATTTCAGAAACGTGTTGAACCATTTTTTATAAATTTTTGCATTTGACGATTTTATAAATAATGTATTCGGTAGGCTCACAAATAGATTCGATCAATTACCACACTTTTTTCTATTTCAAAGAAACGGGTTGTTAAGGAATTCTAGATTTTTGTACAAATATGGATAAATAAATGTAAATTTGAATTATTGTAATTTATTGAGTTTGTATCGATTTTGGTATTGCAAAGTTTTGCAATATTTTTGTACAAATGCCTACAAATATAAGATTATAAATATTAAAATCTGCAATTCATAAAAATATCGTTCTTAAGGGGTTACATCTAGTTGGTGGCCGAAAAAAAGGCGTGTTTTTGTGAATTTTTTTTTTGGGAAAATGATTGCAGGTTTCGAACTGTTTTTTTTTTCCATAGTAAGGGGTATATCTTAAACTATGTTTAATAATTTTTTTATTGAAAAAAATTCACAAATGTAGGAGATACAATGCATTTCCCGGACAGCTGTTCAAAAAAGGTCTTCTGCGGTGACCACTGTATCTTCCACCTCACTCGTCCGAAATAAAAAAATCAAATAGATTATGTTTTAGTATCGTATTATCTAGTCATTAATCGAAGGATTTGAGAAAATATTAATTTTTGAATAAATGGTCGACGATTGAACGTGAAAGTCCAAATTTTGATGAATAAATCACTTCATTTTCGTCGACCATTTTTTCTAAAATTAATATTTTCTCAAATCCTTCGATTAAGGACTAGATAATACGATGCAAAAACATAATCTATTTGACTTTTTGATTTTAGACGAGTGAGGTGGAAGATACAGTGGTCACCGCAAAAAATCTAGCGGTCCGGGAAATGCATGATATCTCCTACATTTGTGAATTTTTTTCAATAAAAAAATTATGAAACATAGTCGTAGATATACCCTTTACTATGAAAAAAAAACAGTTCGAAACCTGCAATCATTTTCCCCCCAAAAAATCACAAAAACACGCCTTTTTTTGGCCGCCAACTAGATGTAACCCCTCAAACCGTTTCAGTATTTGATTTATTTTGACAAAGTTTTGTATTTTGCCGAGATATGAATCAGTGAAAGAGACAAAATTAGAATTTCAGATTAGAATTAATTTTCTTATATATTCAGTATTTGAGAATTTATTTTATTTATTTTTTTTTTTCTTATTTTCTTGCTGTTGGGAAAATTCTGATACTCAAAGAGAAAATTTAGACATTCAATTTCGATAAAATTACCAGATCGGTGACATCAAAAATTAGTATTATGCCAAAATACGAATCATGAAAGAAAAAAAAATAAGAATCTCAATTACAAAAAAAATTTTTTCTTATATTTTCAGCATTTGAGAATTTTATTTTATTTGTTATTCTTATTTTTTTAATTTCAGTGGACTTCTGAAATCCAATGAGAAAATTTCAGAAATCAATTCTGATAAAATTAACGAATTGGTAGTACGCAAAAGTAGAAATCCCCTCGAAACACGTTGCGAAAAACAAAATCGACTGTTTTCTCTGGAAAAAAAAATGGTCCACACGTTTCTGTTGAAAATTCAAGATTACAACTAGAATTAAGTACATAAAGCTAGCTTGTACTAAGTAGGACATTGATGTTTCTTCCATTTCTCGAACATTGAATATAAATTTACGTTATTACAAAAACCATAACGAGACTTCTTCGTATCTTTTCTAACATGTACCTAAGGAAACCTCGGATTCTCAATTAGAGAGAAAATGTCTGGTTTTCTAATTCAAAAACGTTAATAGTGTTCTTTTCATCATCGTCCCTTCCGCGAATGTTTTCCACGCGAGACATTTTCTTTTCCAACTGTTGCTAAATTTCGTACGAAGGAAAAACACTTCCCTTAACCGGTACAAAATCGAAAATCGCAAAACAGAAGTAATCAATGTTTATGAATTTTATTACAAACATTATTTATAGCATCTTTTTATGAAATTAGAAAATATCATCTCTTCCGTTCTAAACGGAATATCATTTTTATATTATTTAATTTTTGTTTCTTTGTTTCTGTGACCTCCTCGTGTGTTCATGCCCCGAGAAAAAAAAAATTTCATTATCAATATTAATGTTATCGTTATTATTAGTATTAGGAAATTTACACGATATGCATTCACCGAAGCTTTATTTCTTACTTTTTTTTGTTTTTTATTATTTTCATCCATAGAAAGCGAAATATTTGTAGAAGAAAATGTTAGTCTGTGTGTGTGTGTGTGCACTTATGTTTCATTCCGAAAGATTTCCAAGGATTTTCAAAATAAAGCACCGTCGTCTGGGAAAATTTGCATTCCCATTTGCCGACTCGTAGGGGCTTGAAAGGTTCCTTTTTTGCTTGAAAACAAGATTAAGGCAGCGGGAAATAAAAGTATCCACGTACTTTGTCCGCCAAGTTCGGGTAACTCTTGCAAAGAAAAAAAGAAAATAGAATTACTGCATTTCCATTAAAATTTTGAATTTAGAGGAAAAAAATTCGCATCTATTTTTCTCTATTTTTTTTTCGAATTGAAGAATTCGTTGATTTCAAAAAATATTTTGAGCTTAAAGAAAAAAAAATCGTGTTCATTTTTTTCCATTTTTTTTTGGGAATTAAAGAATTTGTTAATTTGGAAAAAAAATTTTAAATTATAGAGGGCAGGTCGAGCAATGCAAAAAATTGCCTCAAGTTCGAAATTTTCTCTTATATTTTCGAAAATAAAAAATCTAAAATGTCGAGAATGACCTGAAATTAGAAACACCAGCGCAATAATTTGAAAATCCCTTGATCCAAGAGCGAATTTCTGTTTGATTACTTGGTTATAGACAAATAGATTGGTCAAATACGTTGATAACGCCTTATCAACGTACTCAAAAGCAAATTTTTTTTTTTTTTTTTTTCATAATATGCTTTCGTCCTTTGCTCTTGATTTTCCCTCTTAATATTTGTTTCCTCTCGTCAAATTCTAATTCTTTCGCTTCAGAAACGTTCGATTCCTTATTACTATTGGTTTGATAAACTTAAACTCGTACATTAAGTTACTATTTATTCGAATCTCGTATTTTAGACCTTAATTATTAAAGGCTGTGTATCATTTAGACACTCCAACCTCGCACCATCTTTTTTTTTTTTGTTAAAGTACACAGCATTTTTTTGATGAACTCACATTCGTCTCTTATTGTATGAAATGTGAACTTGTTCCCTTTATGTAATTTGATTTCAGTTTCAACAACGTAACGTGAAAAATATGATTTGAAATTCCAGTTTCCCGGAAACGCATCGAGTGGTAGCATTTAAGGGGTTGCATCTAGTTGGCGGCAGAAAAAAAAGGCGTGTCTTGTGAATTTTTTTTTGGGAAAATGATTGCAGGTTTCGAATTGTTTTTTTTTCATAGTTAAGGGTATATCTTCGACTATGTTTCATAATTTTTTTATTGAATAAAATTCACAAATGTAGGAGATACAATGCATTTCCCTGACCGCTAGGTTTTTTGCGGTGACCACTGTATCTTCCACCTCACTCGTCTGAAATAAAAAAATCAAATAGATTATGTTTCTGCATCGTATTATCTAGTCCTTGATCGAAGGATTTGAGAAAATATTAATTTTTGAAAAAATGGTCGACGAAAATGTAGTGATTTTTTCATCAAAATTTCGACTTTCACGTTCAATCGTCGATCATTTTTTCAAAAATTAATATTTTCTCAAATCCTTCGATCAAGTACTAGATAATACGATGCAAAAACATAATCTATTTGATTTTTTGATTTTAGACGAGTGAGGTGGAAGATACCGTGGTCACCGCAGAAGACCTTTTTTGAACAGCGGTCCGGGAAATGCGTTGTATCTCCTACATTTGTGAATTTTTTTCAATAAAAAAATTATGAAACATAGTCGAAGATATAACCTTTACTATGAAAAAAAAAAACGGTTCGAAACCTGCAATAATTTTCCCCCAAAAAAAATATTCACAAAAACACGCCTTTTTTTCGGCCGCCAACTAGATGTAACCCCTTAAAATAGTTGACCGATGCTACCACTAGAGGCGCTCGCCAAAGTTCTTTTTGCCCCATTAGTTCCAACTGTAAGAAATTTCCATGTACAGGTGCCTTCGATAGAAATGCAAAAACTAATTTTACACGTATCACTATATAAGTAGTCGTTTTTTGTTATAAAATATAAGGAATTGTAAAAGTTATTCTTTTTTACATGGGAATAGAAACAGTGAGAAATTAATTGAAGTTTTTCAATGTTTTCCAGAAAGCTGAAAATGACTTCCCATGAAATGATATAAAATTGGTTTCTCTCAGAAGCAAAGGACCCCCTTTTTATCTCAAATATTGTGCATTTTAGGGAAAAATGACCCGACAATAGTTTTAGAATAAGTTCGTTATTTTTTTCAAAAAATATTGGAAATCAATTGCCATTGAACAAATATTGCATCGAATCAAAAAAAGTAATTTGCGAATTAATTTCGAACAATTTTGGAGATTTGTAATTATGGGAAATGAAATTGGACAATTGTGTAGAATAATAATAATTGAAAGAACGAAAATTTTGTTTTTTCATTTTTACATTGGAATTTTCCGAAAATTTTATACCTGGTAATTTTATAATAAAAAATGAAAACTTTCAAATGAAATACCTCGATTATAATAAGTCATGGTATGAAAAATAAAAATAGAATTTGTAACAATTTTGAGGCTCCAATAAATTCGATTTTGTGTTTTTCTGATTCCAAAAGTATAACACCTTTGCCAGGAAGTCATTTCAGCATTTGACCAAACTATAATTTACAATTAGATTTTTTTCACAATCAAATTATTTTTAAACGATAACTATCCATTGTTTATTCGTCAAAGGTAATAAAAAACTGTTTGGTTAACATTTGCTTCATTTCTTATTTATTAAAATTCAGGAGGCCAGAGTGTCATCCAAAACCTAGATATAAAATGTATATATCGCCGCAATATAAAAAATGACAAAAGGTGCGTTAAGTGTGTCAGTGATTGGGAAGGAAAGAAGCATTCGATTTGTCATTTTAAATATTAGTTTAAAAAAAAAACATTTTACAACTAGTTCAAAGTAGTCGTACTATCCTCTATATTTATTTATATACTTAATAATCCCATATACCTTATTTCCTAAATCCACCATTTACACCATAAAACACATTAGGTAGATCTCTCATATGACACCGATATTAGTTACATTACAGGCAAACATTCTTCATTATAAATAAATAACTTTATTGTAAATAAATAATTCTGTTGTTCCTTCGAAAATTTGATACTTCAAGTCCCGAACCATCAAATTGGAAAATAATAAAATTAAAATTCTGAAATTCGCAGAATTCAAATTTTTTTGTCTGAAAAATTCGAAATTTTGGAAAATCCCTGTCTCTAGAACTCAAATACTAAAGGTGAAAATTCAATCATGGTGAAAAAAAAAAATTATTTTGAAAAAAGTGTGGAAAAATGTATTAAAATCGCATAAAAAGTTTATATAAAATTTGGCATATACACGACGACGTATTGTAAAATCACCTTAACCACGGCTTTTTTTTTCTCTCTTACATAATTAACATTTAATCGTATTTTGCCCATTCCCACCTGTTTGTTGTTGCATAAGTAAGTATAGTTCATAATCTTTCTATGTATTTATGCGATATTGGTACTCTTCTTGTCAAACGTATATATATATATTTATATATGTGTATATTTATATATATATATATTTATATATATATATATGTATAGTTTGTTATTATTATTTTTTTTAAAGTCGAGCACACTTACTAGATTTTTCTTCAATTCAAAGACATTGCATTAAGTACGTTTTTGACTTTTTTTTTCTATCTAAATGTAAATGTTCAATTATTCATGTTTTTTTTTTTTTGGTTAATTTACAGTAGTTATTCATTATTTTTAAGGACGAGTGAATTCAAGCATAAGGACTATTTTTATACAGACTCCCGTATCGTTATTAATAAAAAAGACGCTTTTATTTATTTTCCAGCAGGGATTTTTTGGTCGACTGACATCCTTAGGAGCAATATCAGATCGCCATAAATTCCTACGGGAAATGTCAAGGTAATTGTCAACGTATTGACAGAAGCCGGCGGGAAAATGATTCGCAGCAGCAAGAAATCAGCTTTCTTTCTCACAAAACCCCCTTTCTTTTGGCATCCGTGGAAAAAGTCTAATGGAAATTTACATGCAGCCTCGGTTCTATCGACGTCTTGGCTACCCCAGCAGGAGACAATCAGAATCTCGATGGAAGCAAGATTGATGCTTGTAAATTTACTTCTTCAATATTTATTTATCGATTAGACATCGGCGCATTACTTTTTCGAGGGAGTGACGTAATAGAATTCTATCAAATTCAACTATTTTTACGAAAAAATTCTTTTTTATGCATTTTTATTTTAGTCATCAGTAAGAAATTATACCAATTACGGTGGAATCTCCGTACAAGATACCTTCGAATGCTTTCGTACAAGATACCACGGGTTCCCCTTCGCTAATTCACTACCCCCACTCCTTATGCCTCTTCCCCTCTGAATGTCTGGAGTTGCGTACTCCGTACAAGATACCACGGACTTAGATAACTTTAAACTATTTTGCATGGTATCTTATACGAAGAACGTGAGTTCTATTCCTCTCCGGCGTAGCGGGCCGCTGAGTGGGGGAACGGTAATTTTCGGAATCACATTCCCCTCCGGTCCCTTGCGGTATCTTGTACGGAGATTCCACTGTAATTTAAAAAAAAACACTTTTCCAACTCCACGATTAATTAAATTTTGTAACGGGAAGTGATTGATTCTTGGTTTGAAAATTAATAGGGGATTCGATAATAAATAAAAATTAGCAATTTCGATGCGTTTATGAAAAAATATGAAAAAATTGCACGGGTAAATGTGAAAATGAATAATAAATAAAATCGATATATCAAACTCCACGGAAATAACGGAAAGACAGACTGGTATGTATTTTAACCGATAACTGTTTCAATTAACGTGTCGTACCTAATTGCAATTAAATATTTCCAATTAACAAACTCGAGGGTGTGCATACATAGCCGCGTATATCTATACACACGGTACAATAATCATATCGTGCAATGGCTATATGCAGTACCCCTACAGATATACAAATTCTTAATGAACATTCGATTAAACTACGTTAGTGACTTATTCGCACCAGGTTTCAGTTTTGATTACTTTAGCGTTTTTGACATTCGACAAATGTTATCAGTGGGTACTCTACCGTGGCTGAAAATGGTTTGTTATTAAATATTGCGACTTTTCCTGTTGTACGTAACAGCAATTGGACGATGAGTTGTAGTGATATTTTTACAAATTTATTTTAAGTCCAATTACTGACTTTTTTTGAAATTAGGAATTTGATAAATATTACGGAGAAAAAAATACTAAAATATAAAGAATGAAATGTTTGTTTCAAATAAAAATTAATTATCAGTTTTCTATGAATATTTGCTATCTTTTTAATTAATTTTGTTATTGGAAATTAATCGCGAGAAAATGCCTATTATCAGGTTGGCGCATAATTAAAGACGATTTTTTAGTACGATACGCGTTAAAATAATCGTCATTAATTATGCACTGCCCTTATACTTTTCAATAAATATAATTTTTTTTCTTCCTCCTTTCGGTCTTCAAAATTATTATTATTATTTATTCAAAATTATCTTATACTTTGAATAGCAATTTTTTTTTACAATTTTGACTCTTAATTATTTCCTAGTGTAGAAGAGTCAAAATCAAAATGAAGTCCAAAATAAAATAAATGAAATTCAACTTCAAGCATCCCTTTGTTCGTTTGGTTGCGGTTTTGAATAATTTAAAATTTGCATTAAAATGGGAAAAGGAAGATGTCACATTACCCGGAACATGCGTTGTGCGATCGAATAATAAGCATGATTTCCTTTGACCCGATGCCGATACAATTACGAAACCGATTCAATTTTCGAGCTGAGGTTAACAATAAACCTTATGGTATAGTTATAGGGTTTCGCAGGCAAGCCAGATTAATTACTTCATAAACCATAGCACGATATCTCAGGAACATCCCAGTAACATACATCAACCTACAGTTAGATACTACGCAGCATCTAATGAGAATATGTACCAATGGCAAGGCATTAATTATGAGGTTGGATTGATCCTTCGCAAATCTGACAAGTGTGTGACAGCTATTTTTGTAGCTTTGCGATTGTTGCCTTTATGAAAAATGGATTGCATAATCTCGTCATTTCTATTTTTTTCTAGCAAGGAAAAATTTGCATAAAATTAATTCGAGAAAATTGTATGAGAATAATTGTAGAAAATAAACATTTGTAGAAAGAAAAAAAAATAATTAGCTGAAGGAATTTTTGAAATAAAGAAAAAAAGAGTAAATTTTTAAATTTAGATTTTTTTCTACTTTCCAGATTTTTCTAATTTTCAAAATATTTTGCATTGAATAAAAAAACTTGTTTTGAAAAATAATGAATAGCCATATTGAATTTTGTGAAATGTTTTGAATAATGATAATTTTGTTCATCAGTGGAGTCGTTAAAAGTGGTATTTGTTTCTAACTAAAAAAGCAAGGAAAACCGAGAGATGAAAATTCATATGAAAAATCCGTTATCCGAAGAGAAAATATTTTATCAGTTTCTCTTCTCTTCGCCTCTATTTTGCTTTAAAATTACAAAGATATCGATATACGTATATATGTTATAAGGTAACTTTCTCACCGTTTGTGTTTCGACGTGCAAGCGGCTATTCCGACCGAAATCAGAAACTGAATATATTTTAATTTACATATATCCAATTCACTAAAAAGTGGGATTTTTTTGTTAGAAGTGGAAATCGAAGAAAGAGATATTTCGAGTAATGTTTTTTTACACAAATTGATTTTTTTATCCTTTAGTTACAAACATCCCTTGCAATAAATCGATAGAATTTTGAATTAAACAGTAATTATTAGTAAAATATATTACTATTCATTCTATTTCAATTACTAATTATTATTTACCATCAAATAAAAAAAAACGACACATACGATAAAAAAATAATTAAAAATGAATTATTTATAAATAAAAGGGAGCGGAAAATCGTAAATTTTACTTTGTTAGAATATGGAAACGGTCTTGCAAAATCACAATAAATAAATAAACTATTTTCTTTTTCTGGAATTTTAAATAATTAAAAAGTAATTGATTTATTTTTTTTATATTTAGGTTGGTGCATAATTAACGACGATTATTTTGCAAGAATGTGTAGCAAATAATCGTCGTTAATTATGCATCAACCCAACAATACCATCAAATAAAAAAAAAACGACACATACGATAAAAAATACTTAAAAATGAATTATTTATTAATAAAAGAGAGCGGAAAATCGTAAATTTTTCTATGCTAGAATATGGAAACAATCTTGCAAAATCACAATAAATAAACAAACTATTTTTTTTTCTGGAATTTTAAATAATAAAAAAATAATTTATTTATTTTTGTCATATTTAGGTTGGTGCATAATTAACGACGATTATTTCGCAAGAATGTATAGCAAATGATCGTCGTTAATTATGCATCGACCCAACAATACCATCAAATAAAAAAAAACGACACATACGATAAAAAAATAATTAAAAATGAAGTACTTATTAATAAAAGAGAGCGGAAAATCGTAAATTTTACTATGCTAGAATTTAGAAACAATCTTGCAAAATCACAATAAATAAACAAACTATTTTCTTTTTCTGGAATTTTAAATAATAAAAAAATAATTTATTTATTTTTGTCATATTTAGGTTGGTGCATAATTAACGACGATTATTTTGCAAGAATGTACAGCAAATAATCGTCGTTAATTATGCATCAACCCAACAATACCATCAAATTAAAAAAAACGACACATACGATAAAAAAATACTTAAAAATGAATTATTTATTAATAAAAGAGAGCGGAAAATCGTAAATTTTACTATGTTAAAATATGGAAACGGTCTTGCAAAATCATAATAAATAAATAAACTATTTTCTTTTTGTGGAATTTAAAAAAAAAATAGTTGATTTATTTTTGTTATATTTAGGTTGGTGCACAATTAACGACGATTATTTTGCAAGAATGTATAGCAAATGATCGTCGTTAATTATGCATCGACCCAACAATACCTACTAAATCTCCAAATTAATCAATTTTCCCGTCTTTAATCATCGTCTTTCTTCAACCCCTATCTTTGTCTCCCGAGTAAAATTCCACTTTTCAGCGAACCCCCCTTAGAGTGATTAATTACTATTATTGATATATTATTATAGGGGAAAGTTGCGTAAAGTAAGGTGGTTACAGTATAGAGATGGGTACAAAAATTCTTGGGCTTTCAATTAAGCTATCTTTCCCTGCTTCCAAACGAATACACCATTTTCGATTGCTTTCACTAAACTTAATGATACTTTTAAGGCCATACCAAAACCACGACGATCGCTCACAAGTCTTTAACTTTTTATTTGTAACAAAAATTTGTGATCCAAGTTTGAATTTTAAATCGACGATCGTCCAAATTACAGCTGAACTAGATTGGGGAAGATTTCACTCACCCCAATGGGCCAACCAAGGGCACAAATTTCTATTTTTTTTATTAGGGAAATAATTAATGTAAAATGAAATAATTGATTCTTATATTTAGAAGACACTCTTGTATATTTCAAGATCGTCATCGAAACTGTCATTAAAATTTTGACGGATTGAATATAATTTTTTAATGAATATCCACTAAATTAGAATCCACCATCCTGAGTCAATTTTAATATACGACGCATATATATTTATGTATGTATATATATATATTTTTTTTTGAGGTGCCGTTTATACGAAATTGCAAAAATTAAATTACCCAAATTTCCCCTATAAATTTTTACAAGTTGCATATTTGCAGAGAAATCGTAACGCGATACGTTAATTAATTGTTACGTTATATTTTCCTTAATTTACCTTAAAATCTAACATCATTATTTTTCATACTCCCTTCCGCATTTCATTTTCCATTATTATGAAAACAATATTAATAACTATTTTCTTTTTATCGATATTTACGTGCGTGTCTTTAGAAATACCTTTTCGTCTCGGTTTAAATATTATATGTGTGCAATATATGTGTGTTATGAAGTTCCAAATAGCTAAAAATTACTTCCTAACAAATTACTTCAACAATAAGGACAACGTGGATGTCATAACACTGAAAACGACGATCCATTGTATCAAAAATCGCTTTTTTATCCACAGAATTTTTTTTTTCCTTTGGGGAACCAAAAAGTTGCACAGTGAAAATGTCATAAACGTGCTGTAGATTTTAAAATTTCATTCGAAAAGTTCAATCAATAAAGTTTATTTCTCACCCATTTTAACAAATAATTGTTGCTCGATATAATTTTCAAAAAATGAAAATTTTACCACTAATATTCTGAGATTTTTCCAATTCTAGGATTTTTTAATTAAATTTCTTAATTAGCGTTTCGCGAAATTTAGCGAAAAATTGTATAAAATATAAATAAATATACATAAAAAATATAAATTTCCACCCAAGGAACCCGAATGGTCACAAAAATGTCCCCAGATTTTATCTCAACGCGTAAAAAATAAAATTCGAGAATTTCCACGTTATCCCGAATTCGTGGAATAATTGATCAATTTTTAAATTGAATTAAAATTTAAAATTTTCAAAATTTTACAAATTTTTTTGGGAAACGAACGATATTCAGCGACGTGTTTGCAACTTCTTTATCTTTTTTTACTTCAATATTCATAAATATTTAGTGTAGTCAGTTATAATTAGCTGTTTGCGACTCAGTTCAATTGGAGATTCCGCGAAAATCGGAGAAAAAAATCAAAATATTTTCTAGAAAAGAATTTTTTTTTTTAATGAGTAGCTAAATCCGAAACATTTCAGTTTCTGCCTCCGAAACGAAGAATCTCGTATCTTTTGAACACAATTGTACGTCGTCATTTTCTAAACGCAATTGAATTCTCTTCCCGTGCATCGGAAATGCATTGAGGAATTTTCTTTTTTCCGTCAAGTTCCTAAAATCCTATTTTAAATAAATTCTTGATCCTCTGTAACGAAAACATTTCGTAACGGCAAGTACTTTTCTTACACCAGTCACCATCTTCATTTGTTGTTGTTCATTAACAGGTTAAACATAATAATAATAATGATAATAATAATAATATTAATAATAAATTACGAAGGAAACCCCCTTTCACCAAAAGCACCGCGTAATTTGTCGTTAATTACAAAGTCATACGTGGCGACCGGTGAAGGGGGTCTGGGCGCTATGCTTGATCCAATTCGTGACATACTTCCATGTAATCTGGACTGTGCATTTTGTCTTTTATCATGTCCTTTAATATCGTATATCGAGGAAACATCGGATACACTTTCGAACTGTTGTATTCCTCCTAGAGACAATAAAAATTATATGTATTATGTTTTTTTTTCTTAATAATTACAATAGACTATATTTGTCAAAATAAATGACAATTAAAATAAAATGTACGTGCAAAGAGTGACAGCTGGAAAATGCACACTTTTTTACGGGTCCTCGAAATTTTATAAATTCACAGGCGAAAATTTGCAATTTAAAGTGGGCAAAAAAGAAGAAGAAAAATTATTTAGAGCAGGAATTTTAGACTTTGTAACGAACTTTTTTTTTATTGATTTTTTTTATTTTACGAATTTTGGGAATTTTGTTTGCATGGAAAAATATCGAGGGTATTCGATTTTTAGAAATTATTGTATTATTGCTTTTCCATATTTATACTTTTTTAATTTTTTTTCTTAGCATATTACGAATTTTAGGGATTTATTTATTTGAAAAATTTTCCAAAAATATTCAAATCAAAGAAACGCGGCAGTGTTTGAAACAAAATGAGAACTATTGATTGTTCGGACAAATTTCTAACTTCCTGGAAAATTCTAATGAAAAATTTCAAATTTGTAAAGTTTCTGTTGGGAATTTCAATCATCCCGCCAACGTCATCAAACGGGATATCGCTAAGAGCGCCATCTATCGCGACTCGATCTCTCGATCGATACACGCGCTCGATATCACTCTTTTAACCGCGCAGTCGCACTGGCATCTCAACCGCCTTCTGCTCACTATGGCTGCCAGCTATTGTTCGCGCTGGACGTGGCTTTACATCACTTATAGTGTTTTCTTTAATTATCGATAGTTTCTTATTCTAGTGTTTCAATAAACCGATATCATACATATATATTATTCGCGGGTTTCTCTTCCGGCCTTTCCACCACCTTCCCACAGTTTCGAATTAGGCAAATTCGCAGCCTTTCGATTCGGCAATTATTTTCTAATATTGTAATGGTACTGCCATCTTTTAGAAATAACTTTAGTTATATTTACGTTGTAATAAGTGCGAAGCAGATCTATTTATATATATTTTCAAAGGTGAAGTAATTAGAGGTGAGCGAAGCGATAGAGGTCCTCGCCCCACTCACCGCTGGATAGTTTTTGTGTGAAGACGTGTAAACGGAATATTGAAAGTAAAATTTGTGAATCTAAGTTATTCGCTAAAAGAAAAAAGAATAAGGGAATCAGCGGTAAGAAAAAATCAAAAGAAATTGTATTTATTTATTTATTTGGAATTTGCATTATTTAAAATTTATGTATTAGGTGTTTGGGAGCATAATTCTAAAAACGATAGAAATTCAAGGACGACAAGGCCACGTGCCCTTGGAATCGACAAAATTATTAAAAATAAAAGGGATTGTACGCGACACACCGAATAAAAACCAACAAAAAAATAGATTTTGCTGTTTTTTCCTGGAGATCTTTTCTAAAAAATGAAGGAGTTGGTGGATCCCTTTGGATTATATTGAGATGGTCGGCGAGATCACCTACGAGCAGTCTGAGGAGACTTACAATATCGAATCGAATGTTTCGGCAAAAACTGGACGAAAAAACCAATAAAATTCCAAGAAATTTATAAATATCAGCAGACTCCATCGCGCATGTCAGTACGCTTTCAGCTGCACAGAAATCCACGTTGAAGCGTTTTTTGTTTTATTTATAAACGCAAACTTTACTGATAGGATAAAAGTTCCTGACAAAAATTCATATTTGCATACGGTAGCTTTGGGAGGTAATTGAAACATACGAGTCAGTCCAATTCGGATGAAAAAGTCTATTAACGGTGTAACTGTGGTAGCAAAACTTTCGTTAAATATTGCGAATTTCACCACGCACGGTATTTTCGAATTTTTATAATTTTAAATAAATTGTAATCTATTTATTTAGTGTTTGACAATATTATTTTCTAGTTTTATAATTTTTTACCTCTCAATTCTTATTTTTCAATATTATTTTCCAAAAGGACCAAAACCTAAATCCTTGTATTGTAAAAATAACTCTGCAAACATATTCCAAGATTGTAATAAATTTCATAAATTCAAATAAATTTTAGTCCCTTTTTAATCAATTTTTCCGAGTATGGAATTTTGCAGAAAAATTCTTAAAATTGTATTTTGTTTCCTAATAAAATACTCGATGAAATTTATTACATGTTTTGAATAAAATCCTCCATTTTATGACTGCCTTTCTTGTATACAGAAGACAGGACTCGAATGATACACTTCTCATGTGTTAGCGAAACTTTCGTTAAATATTGCGAATTTTACCACGCACGGTATTTTCGAATTTTTATAATTTTAAATAAATTGTAATCTATTTATTTAGTGTTTGACAATATTATTTTCTAGTTTTATAATTTTTTACCTCTCAGTTCTTATTTTTCAATATTATTTTCAAAAAGGACCAAAACCTAAATCCTTGTATTGTAAAAATAAATCTGCAAACATATTCCAAGATTGTAATAAATTTCATAAATTCGAATAAATTTTAGTCCCTTTTTAATCAATTTTTCCGAGTATGGAATTTTGCAGAAAAATTCTTAAAATTGTATTTTGTCTCCTAATAAAATACTCGATGAAATTTATTACATGTTTTGAATAAAATCCTCCACTTTATGACTGCCTTTCTGGTATACAGAAGACAGGACTCGAGTGATACACTTCTCATTTTCCGGTATTATGAAATATATAAGCCTCTTTGTCGGATTCTACTGTATAATGAAAGATATTTTGATGTCGGGATTAAAACAGCACATGTAAAGCTCTTTGCATGTATGCATACTTAACATGTCTGAGCATTAAATTTCACAATATTTTCCTTGCGATGCTTGGCCGTTTTGTGAGCTCATAATTGAATATTAAAACTCATCAAAGTATATTGGTTTTAATTTAAATGACGTTAGTATACATGTGGTTCCGTAATTCCATACGATTTCCTTTATCTTGGACCATCTCGTAAATCTTCCACGTTATGAAAAAGTCTTATACGACTTTTTTCTTGTAGAGAATGGCGTGCTTCGTAAAAAATTACTGCCACAATTTTTCTATAAAACGCATCCATAGAGTTACGGCCGTACACCTTGGATCGTATCGAAAACGTTCGTGGAACTTTTTTGTGGAAAAGAAGAAAAAATGCGATTGACAAAAAAATCTCTTTGTAACTCTTTGTAGGTGGATCCTTTTTTTTAACATTTTTTTTTCATGTACAATTACTTTTTAGAAGATTATTTTTACTCATTTTAATTTAAAGTAATTTTTTTTACAAAAGGTAGGGTAGAATTGTGTAGGTATTATATTAAATTACTGTATTATCGGTTTTCCATATTGATACTTTGTTAATTATTTCTTTCGATATTACACATTTTTTTTAATAATTATTATCGGAGATTTTAAAAAGCTCTCGTTTTTACCAGAATCATCGTTATTTTATTGTTTTATCCAAATTAAGCGTCCGAATTATTTTCTCTCATTTTACGAATTTCGCGAAATGATTATTTGGAAAAAATATTCATATTTTCAAATTTTAAAAAAATATTCCAATCTAAAAACACGAAAACGTTTGATTCGAAATAAAAATTCTAAATTGTTTAAGAGGAGATTGCGGTGTAACAGCTTTAAAAATAGGTGATTTTCATGAATTTTTTTTCGGAGAACTATTAATAATTCCCAAATAATCTCTTTTGGGATATGAAGAAGCATCCATGAAATATTGAAAAAAAAATTTTTCTTGCCATTTTCTGTATTATTTATTTAGTATTCATAATCCTGCCAAACACTTCCGGATTGTTGGTGTCTAGTATAGCACCTGTTACAAGCATCCGATAACTAAAAATGAAAAATTTTCTTAAAGGTAGATAGTTTATGTTGGGGTTGTACCACTTGTTAAAAGAAAACATGAAGAATCAAACAAGTCCTCGGGTTTTGAAGAAAAAATGAAATTTTTGACACAAAAATTGATTACATATTGCCACTAAAAATGTCGTTAAATAATATTAAATTAAATAATTCTATTTAAATTGTTGGTATAACCCCAGGAGAAATGTATATTGATTGGATTAAGCCTTCTGTGAAGTTGATCGATTGATTAGTTTTTGCGCTATCCTAGACACCGATTTGAAAAACGTAGTTTCGAGATAATTGCGTTGAAACTTTTTGGCGAAGTTTTACGATACTTACAGCTGCTACTTAATTGCGATACTACTTTTGGAACACATTCTTGAAACATTGTACTTTTGATTTATGCAAGGAAAAAAAAATTCGATTTTTTGAACCTGTTACACCGCAATCCCCCCTTAAAAAAAGTACAATTCATGCAAAATTGTTCTTTTAAAAAATCAATTGTTAATACATTTCAAAGTATCTACTTAATTGAAATTCGTTACACGGAGAAAAGAAGAAATACTAAAACAGAAAAAACTACCATGCTACAAATATTACAATTTTTACAAAAACAAAAAATTGCAAAGCAATATTATGCCATGACATTAAAATTTGTCTTAACATTTTTGCTACATTATGGCATGTACTCAGGCTGCATTATAAAAATTATTTTCTACATTTTACCAGAAGCTGTAACGAAATAAAAACAATTTCTTCAGTTTCCTTCTTTTCTCCATGTTAAAAAAAAAATATCAAAAACACATAAGTTAGTGGCACTTGTAAAATGCAGTAAACACTCCTCCATTCCTGAAATCACATCTGAGAATTAACATCTTCCATTCGACTACGAAAATGCTTGAAACCTCCAAAGAGGGACACCGTCAAAAGGAAAAACAGGACGATAGAAGTAAATTTTATTTTCTTTCATCTTCTTTTCCCGCAGTTTTCTATCGGTAATACGATTTAGCTTTTCGCCACCAAACGCTGTTACTCGTATAAAAGCGTGGAGGAGCAGATCTTGCTTGAAGGTACGTCTATGCTGCTCGAATTCTACTTGTCTATAATATATATATATATTTTTTCGTAGATAAGAAAAAGGCAAATCTATACAGCCTCGCTACGATTTTCTTAATAATTCGAAACATTTTCAATTCACTGTAAATTCAAACACGTCATTTTTTTTTCAATTTTTATTTCAGTTCCTGCGATAATCTATCGCGAGGCTGCGAAGAAAAGACTGCAAAGGACGAAGAAGACGAGGAATAAAAATGTAGCGAGACAAAAGAATTATAAAGGACGCAGAAGAAAGGAAGAATAAAAAGCTGGAGGAGTGTTACTGCACTTGATCGTTCAAATAAATCTTTCAAAGGATTACGAAGGATTCGATAGAAATAATCGATTTCTCTATTCTTTCATTTGGAAACTTTCTTTTCTTTAAGATCTATTAAGTTCATTAGTGGTTAATAGCAATACTAACCAATTCCTTCGTTCTCTCTGCGATTTTTCTTCGTTTTTTTTTTCAAAAGAAGTTCGTTCTATTTGATGAGTTAATTTAGGGTGCAGACATTTCCTTCCTTTGTAATCCTTGTTTTTTTCTCGTGTAGTCGCGAAAGGTATTAAATAATGGGAAAAGTGGAAAAAGGTACCTTACCTTTAGTTCTTTGATGAGGTTCCTAAGTCCTGTATATTTTTTGAGTAATCGGTACAGGTCGTTTGTCATCTGGGTGTTTTCAGCCTCGATTTGGGCGGTCACCATATCTGAAAGAAATCGGAAGGAAATAAATAAATATTAGGAAAATGAAAAAAAAAGATATTTGGAAATTTTATTAGAGTTGGTTTCATTTGAATTAGCGATTTTAACAACATTTCTACCGATGCTTACGTGAAATCAATAACTGGTAACCAGAAATATAGTTTTTAATAAGATTTTTTTTTATTCTGATTTTTTTATTCGATAGCAATTTTTTGACAGATGTTAAGAATTTTGTTTTTGTTGATATGAAAAAGTAAGTTCACGAAAATTGATCAAATTGAATTTAGAAAGTAATTGGAAATTGTAAAAGGTTTATTTTTTGACACCTTCTGTGGAAATAATGTTAATCGTGATTTAAAAGAAAAAATTTCTTTCTAAAAAATAAAAAATGAAACGTGTCATTTTATTTTTGTAAATTTCGATATTCTTGTTCGTTTGTAAAATTATAAAAATCAGATTAGGAGAAATTTATATTTATCTAATAGCAAATTTTATTAATACAAGGTTAACAAATCTATTGACTTTTTTTCGATTCAACTATACCTTCGGGGAGGGAAAACATAATTTCAAGTGTAGGTATGTGTTGTACGCCAATTTAACTTTGGTGCATTTGGGAATATCGACTTTAAAGGTAATGTAATAAGTACCACACATCAGTGTGGAAAGAGTCCTATTGATTTCGAGTTCAATCTACCGGTGAGAACTATTTCTTTTTCATTTGTGAAATGGCAGAAAAACTTGATCCCATTGAATTTAAAAAATACGTTTTCGAATTTTCCATGATTGGTCCGTATCGTAAAATATATTGAAATAGCTGAAATAGTTAATGAATGTCAATTTTAATACAAAGGAAAATAATAGAATCGAATGAGGGTCTTCCAAAAGTGCTCAAAAAGATTTTTCCAACTGTCAACTTTTTTTTGGACATACCTTGGGGTTATAGGGTATTCCTTATGGGTTTATTTGAAATTTAGCAAGTTGTTTCATTGTACCCTTAAGTATTATTACAAATTTTTATCAGGCTATAAAAAAAATGTGCGTGTGTAGAGCGTCGATTGCAGAACGTTGAGAAAAAAATGGCTCGTGCTGGCGTTGAAGGAAAGTGTCCTATGGTTTATCTGAAAAACAAAAAGGAAAAGGGATCCTTAATCTGCATGAACATGGCTATCTATGGACCTAGGATTATGGCTGTATTTGTTACCGTTCTTTTTTTATTTAAATAATTCCTTGCGATTTTTGGATGAAATTCGAACTTTTTTTTTACAAAAGGCTGCCATTTTAACAGATTTTCATTTTTCTGAATTGTTCTAGGTCCATAGAGAGCCATGTTCGTGCAGATTAAGAATCCCTTTTCCTTTTTGTTTTTCAGATAAACCATAGGACACTTTCCTTCAACGCCAGCACGAGCCATTTTTTCTCAACGTTCTGCAATCGACGCTCTACACAGGCACATTTTTCATTTGTATAGCGTCATAAAAATTTGTAACAATACTTAAGGGTACAATGAAACAACTTGCCAAATTTCAAATAAACCCGTTCAACATTTTTTTTTTAATAAAAAAATTCGCAAATATCACCTACTTTGTCGGTCCTACAAGGCAGAACCCCCCCTTAAGAAGAAAATAATTCTTTTCTAGAACATATTTTGATTTTTTTCTCCGATTTTCGCGGAATCTCCAATTGAACTGAGTCGCAAACAGCTAATTATAACTGACTACACTAAATATTTATGAATATTCAAGTAAAAAAGGATAAAGAAGTGGCAAACACGTCGCTGTGTATCGTTCGTTTCCCAAAAAAATTTGTACAATTTTGAAAATAACACGTTTCAAAATTTATCAATTTTTCCACGAATTCGGAATAACCTGGAAATCCTCGAATTTTATTTTTTACGCGTTGAGACAAAATCTAGGGACATTTTTGTGACCATTCGGGTTCCTTGGGTGGAAATTTATATTTTTTATGTATATTTATTTACATTTTATACAATTTTTCGCGGAATTTCGCGACTTTGTCGGTCCTACAAGGCAGAACCCCCCCCCCCCCCCCCTTAATTTATTTTTTCAAGTCGTTGAAACGTATTATAATAAAAACTTGCAGTGGTCCATTAAACCATCAGCGCGTTCGATAAATAGCGTGTACCTGCACACGGGTAATAAACTTTAATCAAGTTTGTTCCTTTTTCGAAAGGATTTTATTTTTATTCCAATCGTTACCCCTTTGATGGACAAAGCACGTGATTGCATATGTATATTATGAACACGTAGACGAGAAATAACGTGCACATAGCCTCCCATACGTACATGGAAAACACAAAGTTTGAAATTCCTTCGTACACACGTTGTGGGCAAATTCCCTATCGACCTCTCGCATGCACAACCGCGGTGGTTGCAAAAGCCCAAACTACTTCGGATAAAATAATAAAGATAAATTTTGACGAGAAATGGTGCGAAATAGAAACGACCTTTTAATTACTGTTCAGGCTTTATTTCAAACTGGTTGGTACTCCAACTATTTAAATTCCTTTGCTGCTTTTCCTTTTTACAAAAAAAAAAAGAAGAAATTTACCAGATTGTCGGAGAGTAATTAAGGTCATCCAATTTTTATACGTCCGTAACGGAGGTACAAAAAATTTAATACGAAAAATACTAACTTTAAATGAAATTAATGAATTAATAAATAATTTTTTAACGACGGTAAAAAAACATTTAATTTAGTGAATATTAATTTAAAGCAAATTTAACGAATTAATGAATTAACAAATTGTACTATTTGCGTCTATTACTTTATGCATTATTATTTAAAAATAAAATTTCATGTTTTATCAATTTTCATGTAGCTTTGATTAATTTTCTATGCGATTTTTCTATTTTTTGTTAATTTGCGTTTATTAATTTAAGTATTAATTATAAAAAGAAATTTTTATAAGCTCCGCACTTTCTTGTAAATTTTATTATTTTTGTGCAATTTTTCCATTTTTAAAAATTATTTATATGTAATTTTACTATTTTTCGTCACAGGAGCGTCTTTGTCGCTTTCCCAAGGAATTTGATAAATCATTTTTCTCCGCGTAAGCAAGGACATGACCGTAGACGTTTCTTTCTCCTGCGAAAGGAACAGCTTGTTCGGTTGCAATGAAATTTATAGAACTTGTGGAAACATGGATAAGAAATAAATTTATTTCATTGGCAATGGTATTATAGAAGTTGTTGATCTTCTCTAAGCAGCCACTTGATGTTGAGATTACCTCGAAAAAGAGGTGTTTCCTGGCTACTTGCCCACCGCAAACATTTCTCTCATGCCAAATTCTCATCCTTCTTTAACCCATTCCCTCCTCCATCTAGCTGTATTTTCCAGATTCAACAGATTGTTTCCGTTTCGATAGATCTACTTTACTGTTTACAATATTGTTTTCATTACCCAATGCTACTAATTTTGCCTAACTTTGTTCGTAGAATTGTAAAACATTTATTTATCCAATGAATGGCCCCACCTGGGCTTTGCCAAAGCTTTCCTAGGGTTTTGCCAGAGTACAAGTCTCTCTTTCCCTTCAGGTAGGTGTCTAGTCTAGAGAGCGAAAAAACAAGCTCAGCTTCTTTATTAGATATTACAATTACAACATTTTCGAGGACATAAGGCTACCCTTATCGAATGGAAAAAAAATGGTTTACATCGTCCAGCGTTTTTTTTTTTTCAATTTTCAGAGGGCGCCAAAATCGAGTCCTCAATAAAAAGGTGTTCCCAAGGCGGACAAACAATCTCCGCAACCACTACATCGATTTTGATGAAACTTTGTACGATTCTTTATTAAGGTGTTTTGTACGGTAATTCACCAGATTTTTGGAAAAAAATTTATAATATAAAAATTTACGGGACGCAAACGGTGCAAAAATATGTCGATTTTCGTACAGTGTTTTTCAAATAGCCGCCATTTTTTTTTTCTATTATCGATTTTTGGCAAACGGTGGTGAATTACCATGTGGCAAACCTTCCTCTTTAAAAAGTTTTTTCCTACTTTTGTTTCAAACGTTCCAATCCGAAGATTGTTTGTCCGCCATGGGAACACCTTTTTATCGAGGACTCGACTTTGGCGCCTCCTGATAATTGGAAAAGAAAACGCTGGACGATGTAAACCATTTTTTTCCCATTCTATAAGGATAGCATTATGTCCTAGAAAATTTTGTAATTATAATATCTAATAAAGAAGCTGAGAAAAACGTTTTTGAAAATAAGCTTGTTTTTCGCTCTCTAGACTAGACACCTACCTTCAACAGCCCTTCTTTTGAAGCAATCGCGATAGAATTTGGAAAATTTGCACATAACCTCCTGGAAAAATCCACCAGGAAGAAGTAGAAAAGATTGTCTTATTTTCATATAACCACGGTTTTAGATTTTGTTTCTCCTTTTTTTTAAATGAAAATAGCTATTGTTTTTTAAATTCTGTTTTTTTTTATGGAAATTACCATTGCCACTTTTTTTCGACGTTTACATCTGATAGCATCTATCAAATTGCATATTAATATTTGGAAGTTCGTATACATGCAAGATTTTCATTTTCGTACAATCCCAAACTGAGCTGTTTTTTCAATAAAAATTTATCTTTTATATTACACATATACTGCTTTACCCTTTATGTGTTATTTTATTTATTCATACTGGTAGAATTTTATTTATTCATTTACACTGTTACGATCAGTTACCAATCTTTTTTATTATCTGCCGAAATCCCTAACAATATTTACCTGCAATAAAATACGTTATTTTTGTTGTAACAATAGATTCACATTTTATTTTATTTTATTTTATTTTTTTACAAATGCCTAGAATACTTTTAATAAAAATATTTGATTTGCAAAAATTTGAATTCGGAGCGTAAAATCTATAAAAGAAATTTTTTACATGAACAATTTTTGATATTTCATGTCTTTTTTAATATTTAAGTCATTTTCAAGTCTAGGTTGGAGTATGATGTTTTTCTCGCAATTCCGGAGCACATGGATGTGCATCCCCCGACGTCTTTTTAATTAATCACGATTTTAGATTTTACTAATTAGTCAAAGAAAAATGAATGAATGCGAAAATCGAGGAAATTGAGAATATTCGAAATATTTAGAAAAAAAGAACAACAACAAAAATATTAATTTGCGAGAAAAACGTACGTTCGGTTCAGGGTCAATAATTTTTGAAAAATATATATAATACAGTAGTATCTCCGTACAAGATACCACAAGGGACCGGAGGGGAATATGATTCCGAAAATTACCGTTCCCCCACTCAGCGGCCTGCTACGCCGGAGAGGAATAGAACTCACGTTCTTCGTATAAGATACCATGCAAAATAGTTTAAAGTTAAACCGGTAATGTAGGTTGCTTTGTATTCCATATCCTTTTCCTTCTTTTTTTTTGTCACGTGACTAGAAGTCCGTAAACGAGGAGTTCTCGCAGTGTTGACAAGAAAGAAAGAGAGAAAAAAAGTTATTTTTACCGTTTGTGTAATTATCTCACGTAACTAAATCAATTTTAAACATACTAGTCCAGTGCGTCACGGAAAAGCCACTTCCCCGACAAAAAACTACGTTTTTTTTTTTTTTATTATCAAGTAATATGCCCTGGAACCCATGGGGCAAAAGTGAGTAAATACATAGAACTTATATAATTAAATAATAATGCATAGAAAGAGAGAATAGCTTAACAAAAGCAGTAGAATACCGTTTTTACACAGTTACACAGGAAAAATAACAGTTTTAGCAAAACACTAATCGAAAAGCGAGGTATAACTTATAACAGAATAATTCAATGATTGATTGATAAGACAATGACAAGACATGAAAGTTTGAAAAAGAGATATGAAAAGTGAAGTACAAATGCAAAGTATGAAATACAGAGAATGGAAAATGAAAGATGAAAGATGAAAGATGAAGGCAGTCAAAAGTGTGGAACCAATTTGTGGAATTTAAGTAGAAGGGGGCTTCCACTCGCCATTTAATCGCTTCCATTCTGTGCGTTCTTGTTCCAATATAAAGTTGAAAAGAGAATTCTTGAAACTCAAAATGGTCGGTGATGTGACTATGTCGGACGGAAGCGAATTCCAGTAATAGATAGCAGAAACAAGGAAGGAATTCTCAAAGAACTTTGTGCGCGTGAGAGGTACAGCTATAGGTCTGGCGTTTTGCTGAATTCTAGAGGATCTTCTCAGCTCAGGATCAGGATCTAACAGCTGAGCTCTCAGGTATGATGGAGAACCAGAGGATAAGATCTGGAAAATCAGTCTACCTAGGAAATATTTCCTCCTACCCTCAGTGGATATCCACCCCAACTGGAAGAGACGAACCGGAGATACGCGCTCCTCTCTTTTTAGATTGTAAATGAATCTAATACTCATGTTTAGGAGCCTCTGCAATCTGCTGTCCAGTGCGTGAGTCAGATCACAATAGACCAGAGAGCAATAATCAAGTTGAGGGAGAATGAGAGCACTTACCAATTTACGAGTCATTGAAAATTCTCTATGAATTTTAAACAAAAAAAATTAAAATGTGATCTTAAATAATTAATAATTTATGATAATAAATAAAAAAAAATCGTTATGTGTAAATAATTCTCATTTTTTCTCATTTATTTCCGTGGTATCTTGTACGGAGTACGCACCTCCAACCATTCAGAGGCGAGGAGGCATTAGGAGTGGGGGTAGTGGATTAGCGAAGGGGAACTCGTGGTATCTTGTACGAAAGCATTCGAAGGTATCTTGTACGGAGATTCTACTGTATATAGATTTGACAAAATTAACTTGATACGTGGCCTGCACATGCACTATGCACCTTCTTGACACACCAGTGACGCACTTTTGCTAAAACCACCGAGACACTATTTTCATATTTAATTTGGAGATTTCTCTTTTGTATTTCCATTGAAAATCCATTTGAAAAAGCCATAAATTTAACAATGTATAGTAATGCCTTTTCATGAAAACACCCGGCACGGATACTTAAAATATTAATCTCCTATTACTTTTACGGGACTAGATATCAAGCATCCCCCTACGGGCACCCACAATCCCGTAAATCAGGTCGTGGCAGAATATGTAGATGAACCCACTGTTTAGTCTTTAATCGACTAGTGAGTCGGATGGCTGCTAATGGTGCATAACTCATGGTATGCGATGGATCTCTTTGGTTCCGGCGGTGGTAAACTATTTATCGGAAAGAAGAGCACTATCTACAAAAAGTAGCAAAAAATCCTGCGGCTGAATTTTTCTTCTGCAATTTTTGGAACCCATCAAAATTCGTTTGCCGTTTTTTTCCGAATCGAAACATCAAAAAATAATTGTTGTAAAATGGAGAAAATTTATTTATTTATTTTCAGAGGGACATTTTTAACTGTTCATTTTCCCTTTATTCCACTTCCTCACCCCAAAATAGATAAAATTGTGGAAAAATGCGACATTGTTATTTAAAATAATAAAATAGAAGCAGAATTTTTCAAAAATTGATAAACCACGTTTCTATACGAGAAAGAAAAATTATTTGAGACAATGCAAAGGTTTGTATAAGAACACTTACTTTCAAGCCGTTCGACCCGCTCTCTTCTATTTTCCGCCTCCTCCGCTAATCTCGCTGAAGTTTTCACACCTTCTCCGCTCTTGTGTGTTTTTTCCATGATAGCGCAAGCTCTTAAGACGAAAGCCGGTACTGTCTCCTGCTTTTCTTGCCGAGGAATGTCGACTAACGTCCAATATTGTGTCTCTAATTTAATTACATCCTGCAACAAAAGCAAATAAATGTGATATGTTAGTTTAGTTATTTTCATTTAAGGAAGGTGATTAATTTTCCAACAGTACGTCGGGCACATAATTTAAAATAAAAATTCATTTCATTGCGCACGAATTGGTCGTCAACAAAATTATTCCGAGAAATCTTCGGAATCGAAATAAATAAATATATATTTACTAAGGGGTTAGGCCACTCTAGGATTTTCAAAAAATCGATTTTTTCTTTGGTCTTAAACGGTCCCTTGGTATCTCAAAAATGATGTCCCAAAAGATTATGGCCGGGACAAATCAAAAAGTACTCGATTTTCGAATTTTAGTACACGGTCGCCCGGCCCGCAGCGAGCTACTGTTCAAAACTTCAAACGCGTTTATCTCGAAACTACATTTTTCAAAATTGCCGGAAACATAACTCGGACAATTTTCAACCGATTAACTTGAAATTTTAAATATATTTATAAAATTACATTACCCATAAAAGTACGTATCACTTTTTTTTTTATATTGCATAGTTCATTTGTTATTAATAATTTTCTGACGATTTTTTTGGCAATTTTTTTCAGAAGTGCGCCATTTTGTCAAAAATCAATATATCAAAGAAGTGATATGTACTTTTACGGCTGCTCCAATTACAATCGAAAAAAAGTAACTGACTTGTTATAATTAAAAAATTACAGGTGGTGCGTTTCCGGCAGTTTGGCCTGGAAAAACGCAGGCGTCTTCGCAAAAACGCTGCACAGCCGCCATTTTGAACATAATCGCTTCAAAAAAATTAGTGTACACAGTCGATGATACGTGTAATAAACGCTTTTTTTCGTAATTGCGATTTATTTTATAGTTTGTCTAAAAAAAATTCCCAAAAAGGCCTATTTTTTTTGGCCTCTAAAGTGGCCTAACCCCTTAACCCTTTGACTGCCACGTAAAATTTATGTGACTCCCTATTCACGCCGCGTGGGTCGTAATGGTATACGGTATTGCATTTGTCATAACCAGCGCGGCCTGTACGGAAAGTTTAGTGTCGGTCACCTGTGACCAACGTGAGAGTCAAAGTGTTAAAATGAAGAATAATCATTTTAAAATGAATAAATATATATTTATCCATTTGCAATTATTTATTATATCTACAAAATATATTTATTGTATTTTTAATATTTATTTAATTACTTTATTATACTGGAAAATATTTTAAATATTTCAAAATACGTAAGATTCAAAATGTTTTCGAGTAAATGCAGGTGACGACCCATTATGAGATCAAACTAATGAAACGTACGTTGGTACTGAGTCGCCATAAATTTCAACTGGGGATTCCACTTCACGCTAAACTCTCTTCATGTTAAATTACTCCCATGACACAACGTTCACGGGATGAATGAGTATGACCTTAAGAAACAAATTTTGCGGATCCGGCGAATAAATACCAAACAAATTCATTTAACCGGCGAATTACAAACGTTCGACTAATTAAAACTGTGCTCCTCCCACCAATTTCGAAAATGCGAATTTTATTGGCTTTGAAACAATATAGTAGCAACAATTTGCGTCTATAAATATTTTTTCTTGACAGAATACTTTCTAGGTCCTTTATTACCCAAAGGAACCATTTCGGAAAAAATTGCTGCACAAATTAAGAAATTATTCATGATCGATGACGTCATTCCATTGAAGGACTTTCAAAAATCAAACTTTCGATAATTCTGCTGTGGAGCAGAAATCGAAAATTAAACAGGCTCTCGAATTTTTCGTACGTGACAGACAAAAGTCGATCTACCAAACGTATCAAATTTAACAGACTCCATTTACCGTCGTATGCAGGTATAATGCAACTATTTAATAAATCAATATTTCATTCAATTAGTATTCATGGCGTTAGTCAGCCACCTGATATAATTTAATTACTTGGCGGTGAAAGAGTTGCTCGAATATTCGAGAAAAGTAGTGTGCAGCTATAGCCAGCGGGAGAAAAAGTGAAGTGGTACGTTGTAGCAGTCATACAGGCGCGGAGAAGCAGAAAAGGAGCTTCGAGGATACACGAGGGTACGAAAAAGGGCACGTAGAAATAAAAAGCGCACTATTCTTACCTTGATCATGACTTTTAGAAGATTATACCGCTGAAAAACGTTTCTTACTTCTTTGCTATCGTTATATTTGACCATTAGTGCAACTAACGCGCGTCTGGCCGTTTCGTAGCTTCCATCTAGTCGTATCCTCACGGCTCTCAGTCTTTCGTTTGTTTCTATTACTTCTTCCTTCGTTTGACCACCTATTTATTTTCCAGAAAAAGAATAACTTTAATTCGTCACTGATGAAAACTCTACCAGTAAAAAGAAAATAATAAATTTCTAAAAAAATTGGAATAATTAGAGAACGAAATTCCGAGCAAACAATAAATAGTTTTCATGGAAATTATATTGAGCAATAAGTATTTGGAATTCCGTAATTATTTCAATTTTCAATTTTTTTTTAGTTGGATGATGATTCCATTTTTTAATTTGAAATCCCGTGTAATTCGCTTGATTTTTCTATATTATTTGCGAATTTACAAATATGAAAAATTTCGATTTTATAAATACTTGTTTGAAACACAAAATCAATTTTCTTATAAAAAAGTGTAATTACGATAAAAATATTTCCACAAAAATCTTTGGAATTTCGTGGCTATTTTAATTTTCTATTTTTTTCCAGTTGGATAAAGATCCTATTTTTAAAATTTTAAATCCCGCGTAATTCCAATAATTTTTCTACATTGTTTGCGAATTATTATTGTATGAAACGTTTAAAGTCCAATTTTCGAATTTGAAGAATTTCAATTTGATAAATATTTGATTGAAATAGAGAATTAATTTTCTTGCAAAAAAAGGCACAATTACAGCAAGAAAATAGTTTCTAAAATCTTGACTGCATATTGTGCATTTGGGCATAAAACTCGCACACTTCGAATTAATTAATTCGCGATACGTTTAATTCAATGAAATTACGCATCTCGTTGATTCGCATAAACTTGAATCAAATTGTCTATGTATATCGAATTCCATAGGCTGTATACTTGGTTGCACCACATTCTGCTAAGATCTCAACAATGTGGCAATTAAATTTTAATTTATTTGAAGTCAGTTCGATTGGTATCACTGAAACATGTTTCTGTCAATCAACGAGATATATTAAAATCTGCAACATGTTTTGCAGCGACTGGGGTTATCGCGACCTGCCAGTGCAATCTGACTAAAATATATGAAAATGTGCGTCCGATTCTAAAAGCACAAGTGCTGAATTCAAGCAAATTTTGTAGATAATCCGCGAAGTCGAGCGATGGCAATGATTTAAGGTGTTGCGTCTAGTTGGCGGCCGAAAAAAACGGCGTGTTTTTGTGAATTTCTTTTTGGGAAAATGATTGCAGGTTTCGAACTGTTTTTTTTTTCACAGTAAAGGGTATATCTTCGACTATGTTTCATAATTTTTTTATTGAAAAAAATTCACAAATGTAGGAGATACGATGCATTTCCCGGACCGCTGTTCAAAAAAGGTCTTCTGCGGTGACCACGGTATCTTCCACCTCACTCGTCTAAAATCAAAAAATCAAATAGATTATGTTTTTGCGTCGTATTATCTAGTACTTAATCGAAGGATTTGAGAAAATATTAATTTTTGAAAAAATGGTCGACGATTGAACGTGAAAGTCCAAATTTTGATGAAAAAATCACTTCATTTTCGTCGACCATTTTTTCAAAAATTAATATTTTCTCAAGTCCGTCGATTAAGTACTAGATAATACGATGCGAAAACATAATCTATTTGATTTTTTGATTTTAGACGAGTGAGGTGGACGATACAGGGGACACCGCAAAAGACCTAGCGGTCCGGGAAATGCATTGTATCTCTTACGTTTGTGAATTTTTTTCAATAAAAAAATTATAAAATATAGTCGAAGATATACTCTTTACTATGAAAAAAAACTGTTCGAAACCTGCAACCATTTTCCCACAAAAAAAAATTCACAAAAACACGCCCTTTTTTCGGCCGCCAACTAGATGTAACCACTTAAGGGAAGACTAAACTGAAAAAATCGCGATTTTCGACGAAATTTCCAAATTTGAGTATTTTGCATTTTTACATTCCTTGGACATCCATTTACTAATATATGAGACCGTTTTGCCACCTGCGCTCTTTAAATGTACTTTTTTTAGATCTTAGGGGGAGGCCGTATTTGCGCAAAAATGCAATTTTGTCGTAGTACTTTTTTTCTGATTTTGAGATTCTCCCTGCGCAACAAATTAATTTTAACTGCCATGACCATATATTTTTCTTGTTGTGAAAACATTAGGCTTTAATTATTCCAGACTAGATTTTTGATTAATGTTAGTTTTCAAAAGTTACAGAGACCTTTTAACTAAAAAATAGGAAAATTTTAAGGTTTTTGACAAGTAAATATAAGAAAAAATTTGTTTTTTCGAAATGAGTTATAAATTGAAATTCTAATCTGGAGTTATTATTTTTTAGGGCTTTTTTAATTATCTTAGATGTCCAGCAGTCATATATACCTTCTCACTTTGCGCATGGGCTTATTCTCTCTGACACCTGTTTTACGTATAAAATTTAGGTTGTAGGCTATAAATCTTTGTTTTGGGGGCTGTCACTAGGTGGAATCTCTCAAAAACCTCATTTTGCTCCTAGGGAACCATAAAAAAAAGGTTTAAAGACAACAGCAGCGAATTTTCATTTTTCAGTTTAGTCTTCCCTTAAGTTGCAAATCAGATTAGAGATAATGTCAACAGAAATTAGTTATTTTCACGATAGTATGGTTAGTTTCCAGAACATTTGTCATCCCCGTCTGCAGTAATATGCATTACAATTCCATGCAGCATCCTTCGTGCCACGAAAACTTAATAAACGCATGTATGTACATTACATGTTAGCTCCAATACGTATACCATACATATACGTATATAGTTGCACAATTTATATCCTACGGTACAAGTTGATTTAACGACATTACATCTATTTGTGAGACACGCTTAATGAATATCAAGTATATTTGTTACAATTCATCGAACTAATTATGTTGTTGAATGTTACAATTCCATACTCTTGGTCAGTGGGAACCCTAGATTCTGTTCAACTTCAGAAAGATCTCAATATATATGATTATTATATGCAGCTATCGTTGCTTATTGTTTGTAATACAAATTTCGAAAATTTACTGTATTATATTTGGAAAATTCGAATTTCGGGTTTCCAGTAATTCCAGATATTATACAAATATGATTTTTTTATTTCGCAAATTGGCTGTATTTATTTAAAAAATTCGAATTTTCGGTAACTTTCAAACTCTCCAATTAGAATATCAAGAAATCTTGACGAAATTCACGATTTTGCAAATATTTTATATCCAGAAATTTTTTTAGCACCTACGTTCTATCAATTATGAATTTTTCGATACATATAACACTTAAAACAAAATTCCTGTATTAAATTTTAATTAAAGAAAGCCTCGCAGAAAGGTAGAGATCAGAAGACGTGTACTTCGTTCTCGTATTCGATATATTTCTCTTTTTCCGTCTTTTAAGGAAAAAGAAAGGGTACTGATTGGTAGTTGGATTTTCTGGGAGAACAAGAGCTATTCAAGCTCATAAAGGGTGGATTTGAAAGCTTATGATATAGCGGAAAGATTTTAATTAAATTACAAAACGTATTTAGGATGAGGAGATAAGTTTTCAATGTACATACTTTACATTACTTTCAGCTATGCTATGCACTTACTTGAGGTACCTTCGTCCTTTACGTCCTGCACGATCCTTCGAACACTTTGAGTGAATTTACCAACGAGATTGGATCCCGCTGAAACAGAAGTTTTGATATCGAATTATAAACGTTAATCACATTTCTAATCTTTTCTGGTCGATGAATTTTTTTTTTTTTACAAAAGAGAACATTTCATAAAGTAATTTCTTTGGTGGTCGTAGAATTTTTACTTGATTAATTTTTATTTGATCAATTGTATAATGTAAAAAATACTTGATCAAAGATCGTCCGATTATCAAATTTATTTTTGCATTATTTGCCGATTATCGTTTTACAAAATATAATATTTAATTTATTTACCCAATAATTGCACAATTCTCGAATTATAACAATTTTAGTTTGATACTTATTCAAAATAAAAAGTCAATTTTTCCAAAAAAGTCTTTCTTCTTATTTCAAACGAAAATTATTTATTCTTCCAAACTCGAAATGAGCTACTGATTTTTAGAAAATTTCATTTCCATTATGGATTTTTTTTGTTACAGGATTAATTTTATTTCCATGTTTTACTTTTTGTTCCGAATGAAAATTATAATATTTTTCCTTTCCATCACGGAATTTTCAAAAGATCTGCTGATTTTCAAAAAATTTAATTTCCAATTATAAATTATTTTGATTCCAGGGTTAATTTTATTTACAAAATAAAAATATTCTAAACGAAAATTATTTATTCTTTCAAACTCGAAATGAGCTACTGATTTTTAGAAAATTTAATTTCCACTATGGTTTTTTTTTGTTCCAGGATTAATTTTATTTCCATGATTTCCTTTTTATTCCGAACGAAAATTATTTTTCCTTTCAAACGCGGAATTTTCAAAAGATCTGCTGATTTTCAAAAAATTTAATTTCCAATTATAAATTATTTTGATCCCAGGTTAATTTTATTTATAAAATAAAAATATTCCAAACGAAAATTATTTATTCTTTCAAACTCGAAATGAGCTACTGATTTTTAGAAATTTCCATTTCTCCTATGGATTTTTTTTGTTCCAGGGTTAATTTTATTTCCATGTTTTCCTTTTTATTCCGAACGAAAATTATTGTTCCTTTCAATCACGGAATTTCCAAAAGATCTGCTGATTTTCAAAAAATTTCATTTCCAATTATAAATTATTTTGATTCCAGCGTTAATTTTATTTCCAAAATAAAAATATTCCAAACGAAAATTATTTATTCTTTCAAACTCGAAATGAGCTACTGATTTTTAGAAAATTTAATTTCCATTATGGATTTTTTTTCTTCCAGGATTAATTTTATTTCCATGTTTTCCTTTTTATTCCGAGCAAAAATTATTTTTCCTTTCAAACGCGGAATTTTCAAAAGATCTGCTGATTTTCAAAAAATTTCATTTCCAATTAAAAATTATTTTGATTCCAGGATTAATTTTATTTCCGTGTTTTCCTTTTTATTCCGAACGAAAATTATTTTTCCTTTCAATCACGAAATTCCCAAAAGATCTGCTGATTTTCAAAAAATTTCATTTCCAATTATAAATTATTTAGATTCCAGGGTTAATTTTATTCACAAAATAAAAATATTCCAAATTTTCTTTGATTTTCCTCCATTCGAATTTCAATAGCTCCAGGTTTTATCGACAAATTGTCCTACGTAGGTCGATATAGCCTTACTTTGTATACGTATTGTGTATTACACAGTAATATATGTATGCATGTACATTCAAAAGAACTGATAAAAATATCCATATCACTTTATGTACCTTTGCTCGAAGCTGAAACGACTGGCTTCAAGCTATTTTCTACTTTATCATAATGCATTATCCTCACGATATTCGCGTATTTGCATCAATGCAACTTTATCGTGGGACGTAACGATTTTTAAACTGCTTTTTTCAAAGAGATATCGGAGGAAAAAAAAATTCACCATAATATTCAGGCACGTACAAATTTTCGTCGTCCAGTAATTTTCCAGGAAATTGATTGCGAGGGAAAAAAAAGTGCATTATTGTTGATTACAATTTTCGCCTACGCTAGACTGACTCCAATTATTCGTTGGAGTCTTCGAAATATCGCGGCGGGCAGCAACGAGTGTCGCCGAGGATAAATTGCGGTGTTATGAAATCTGCCGAAGATCAATAAAATATTTCTATTTCTACAGGAGAATCGCAGTTATCGCTGCAGCAAGGGTGCATCTGGATTGCGATTAAGCGTTCGCTCGATTGCACGTGGGTTTTATATTCGGCGTTACCAGATTTGACGATTTCGTCGGCACTCTCTCTCTCTCTTTTTATTCTGGTTTTGAAAATTCCGCCGTAACGAGGGGACGGCAGATAACAAAACGGTATCTGCCGGGACTATTTACGGCAGCGAGTAAACTTGCTCGACTTCGAAATCTCCGTAATGAAATATCGCGCGATATACGAAATATCTAATAAAACTTTGCATCGCGGGCGTAGGATTTATACACTCCCGGAGAGACCTCTGTTTCGGCGATAAAACTCCCCAGAAAAAAAAAATGGAAAAAAATCTCCCAAGCTTCCACACTCGTGGAGTTAAATTAAATAATAAAGTAAAGTTTAATTGTTTGTTGGTTTGCGGAAAATCCTTGACTTTCCAAAAATTTCCAACTCTCCGGGTCCAAATAAATGCGTTTTTTGCAACAATGTCACAATTAACTGTTATATTTCCTCGTATGTTTCCACCCGCCAACGAAATCCTGGCTCTCCTTTCAGAAACAGAGCGTAAAAGTTACATTTCAACCGCGAGAAAGGTTCCCTTTGAAGATCCGTTTGGTGCATTTTTTTTTTTCTGTCGTATATAAATTAGCGGGATTTCTACTGGACAGGTTGTGTCCGAATTCAAGGGTTCAAAGTAGCCTCGCGTTGCAGATAAATGATATGAACCTTTGAGCAGCTGCAATAAAGCGTTTCCAGGCTGCGCGTGACGTCACTAATTGTTAAATGCACGATTTTCTGGTTTTAACTGAATTACTTTCTTTTTTTTTAGGAAGCAACGGAAAATAAAGAAACAAAAAATCTGAAATATACCTTGCTTGTTTTATTTCGAAGAAAAACTGCATATGGTTAAAAGGGGACGTCACGCACCTCGTTATAAAATTGCACATTTATCTTAATCTACGGAAAATCGCGGAATTTTCAAATAAAGTATAGGTACATTTTTTTCCAAGTGACGGTTTTTGATTTATAAATTTATGACGCGTGTGTAAAATAATGCAGAACAATTTTTTGTCGTCATTTGGGCCACGAGGTAGTTGCGGTTTTGCGAAGAAAAAAATTTAAAAATCACGCAATTGTTTGTTACGTTATTCAAAATTTGAGATTTAAATAATAAAAATCCCCTCGGTTCTTCACTTTAGTTGAATAGAAGTCTCAACCCGAACCATGTGGGGTTAATTTTACCCCGGGCATTTATTTAAGGGGTTATGCGCACTTAGAAGGCCGAAAAAAAGGCGATTTTTCAAGAATTTTTCCTGGAGAGACATTTCAATTTATTAATTTCAAACTTTGTGTATATATTGTAGTAATCTTTGACTACTTTCTCAATTTTTTCGGTATAAGAATAATCATTCTGACAGCCGCTGCAGCCAATCTCCGGGAGCACCTCGAAAAAAAAAACACGTTTTGCGGTGAGCAAGATTTCTGAAAAACGGCTAAACCGATCGGTCTTAAATTTTTACACAAGCTTTATAGATATATTATCTAGCAATTGATCGTTGATTTTGACTCTGCGACAAATATTTTTCATTTTATGAACAATTTTGCGGGCAAAATTCTCATGAAAAATTGATATTTCCGCTTTACGAAGCCGTCATTTTGTTAAAAATTAGTATTTTGCAAAACCCAACGATCAAACACGAGATAATACATTATATTAACGAAAAATTTTTGGTTTTTTTATTTCCGATAACCCAGTCCCGAGATATCGGGCTCACCGCAAAACGTGTTTTTTTCGAGGTGCTCCCGGAGATTGGCTGCAGCGGCTGTCGGAATGATTATTTTTGTACCAAAAAAATTGAGAAAGTAGTCAAAGACTACTACAATATATACACAAAGTTTGAAATTAATAAATTAAAATGTCTCTCCAGAAAAAATTCTTGAAAAATCGCCTTTTTTCGCCCTTCTAAGTGCGTATAACCCCTTAACCCCAGCGTTTATTTATCATCCTTCTACAAATCCACCCCTTGAACAAAAATACTCTTTGAAATGGTATTTTATTACTTTTAGAACAAAGACACGAGAATTTATTTTTCGAACTTAAACAATTTACTATAAATCACATATACACAAAATACATTTCTTCTAAAAAATTTCAGTTTCTTAAAACTGCTGGGGTTAGAATCACCCCACTTGGTTGTTTGAGGGTTAAGGGTTAATTAATTTACCGATCAATGAAATATCGATACTCGAGTAAAAATTTCAATCCTATCGAACCCTTCATCGGACTCCTAACGCCAAATCTCTGACTTCCGATAGACTCAAGACTTCTGCTCGGCATGGTCTTGAGAGTGGCCTTGACCTTCAAGGTCATCCTTGACTCGTGTGCCTAGGATACTCCGCGCGATGGAAGGTTACGAGTCTGACGGATACTAGTTAAGGTTTCGAAGCGAAACAGGCCTGTCTAATAATACACGAATTGTAGGAAAAATCGTTTATGGATTGGAGCGACCGGGGAAATAGAAATGTCGGGAAAAGCGGATAAATAAAAGAACGGGAAGAAGAGATAGAAGATAAATAGATTGGTAGATTGGTGTGGAGCTGTGGAAGCGACGTAGGTATTTATACCAGGACGCGAGTGTCCACAAAATAATTGGTAGGCGTGTCATTGAATGGTTTTAGGAAGGGCCTTCACCATGAAGTGTACGTATATATATGCGCGGATGATAGGAATGGGGCTATATGGTGCATGCACACAAGAGCCGTTTGAGTGCCACAAAGCCGTGGTCGATACGTTTGATCCGTGTGGCGAGATACAACGTAAACTACCCACCCATCTGTATTCAAGCCACACGCTGATGACTTTGATTGAACCAATAAAAAAAAAATGTATAAAGAACAATTTTTCGTCGGCAAGTAACAGCGTGGAGGTCAACAATTCTTATCGTTTTCAATCTTACCCGTGCAGTGGCGACTTCATTTGTACTTACCAAAGCCGCCTTGGCAGAAACAAGAGCGAGTCTGGTAAATGCACCGTGAAAGCCCCCCCATACGTAGGTGCTCGTATTGTAAAGTCCGCCACAGATTCTTATTATATTTTCATTTCTATGCAGGTACCATATGCAATATTCATCGCAACCCTCTACAAAATAGAGTCCGCTTTGCCGACGTTTAGCCAAGGTTAAACCCCGCGAGCCTAGATAAATCGTCACATGCTATGAGTTCGAGAAATTTTTGTGATTTTGATCCTGGTCATGGTGAACATATAGTACGTTAGAAGCGTTGGTACGCTAACTTTCAGTAGTTGCTCGACCAAAACCCAGATAACAGTCCACAAAGTGTGTTCGATCGCCTGCGTGAGATGCGGTCGATTTTGGCAGAGGGAAAATGGCTGCCAAAGCTCAAAAACACTTGGACATGTTACTGTGATCAAAAAATAGTAAGACTTTTTTATTTAAATCGCGTAGGCTTATCGAAACGTTGTAATCTTTTTTTTTGAGAGGTTGGTAGCACTCTATGAGACATCTTTGTCAAATTTTATGTTGGTATATATGCAACAGTCCTCGAGATTGGTTAGTTTGAATTAACCTACAAAAGTGCTTTCGGCGATTTTCAAAATGTTTGAAAGAATTCAGCAAAGGCTTTGCATTAAATTTCGTTTTTAACACGTTCGGCCCCGCGTCACCCGTACCTGGGTGACGGGTTTTTCTAGCAAAATAAAAAAACACAATTAAAGGGAGTCAATCAATTTACCACGTTCGGCCCCAGGCGTGATTCGGTTGAGTTTCTCGCGGGCCCATAAAAGCGTTACCCATATATGGGTTTTGCCCTTTAATTGTGTTTTTTTTTATTTTGCTAGAAAAACCCGTCACCCAAGTACGGGTGACGCGGGGCCGAACGTGTTAAAACGGAATTTCGACTTCCGATACGTTGAAAATATTACAAAAGAGCTTTGGCGACAAATCACTGTCCAGAGCAAGTGTTTTGACTGGTACAAATTATTTCAAGAGGGCAGAGAACGCGTTGATGACGACGAACGTCCTGGACGCCCTTCGACGTCTACTTACGAAAAGCATGTCCAAGAAATGAAAACCTCGGAAGTGTAATTATAAAAATACTCGCGACTATAAATATCCCGTGGAACTCATTCGAGACTTCAAAGAGCTTAGTGGATTGAGATTCTGGGCGTAACGTGTAACGCGTATGGCGCATAATGCAGGGTTTCAGAGGACTGCGCCCCAATGCTATGAAAACGTAGCTGATAAAATAATTAAAAAAAAACGTTACGTGGAAGTTACGTGCATGTATGGCGAAAGTCAGACACGGATTTGAACGGGTTCTGGATTTTGAGGCCTAGGATCAGTGTTTTTTTTTCACAAGACGACACCAAAGTACGATACGGAACCTTCTGGATTTTTGCAACACCGTCATTTATTTGGGAGGCTACGAGTGTTCAAATCGATACCAAATCCTGACCCCCCCCCCCCCCCCCCCCATGCGATACGCGGCCAACGCTCAAAAGGGTCGAATATTTCCATGGTTGCTGAAATCAGTCAATATTGATGTTCCCGTTGTACCGATATTACGAAGATAAGGCGTTACTTCTTATGCAGGAGATGCGTTGATAGAACATGTTCGCGTTATCGACGGAACCCTGGCGAAATGCTCACCTTGAGGCATATCTCATACGAGAAATATCTTTTCAACATTCCCTTGATGTTCGTGTAACGCCAAATAAACGACAGATGTAACGCGTGTCGAATGCTAAGTATTGCACACATACACACATGCACAGTCGGCGTTACATTTGAAGTCTGTCATGCGTCATTTCGGTGTCTTGAAACGCAAATGTGACGGGTTGACCTACACCCGGAGTCGTTTCTGCCTTTTGACACGAGGCGGCTGATACTCTGTGACATTACAATCTCCGAATTCGTCCACCGCCGTAATATCCGATGCAACTTTCGTTGACGATGATTCAGCGCATCGTGAGAATTGTTTCGCAGCAGCCACAAATCGTGACTGACACCCGGGTATCGCAATAAGTTACTATTTTCCACTAAACGAGCGTTGGTCGTGTTTAAACAATAAAATCCAGAGCGGAGGTTATATAATAGCTTCGATTTTCTTTAATTCGGTGGCAAGTTTTCATTTACATTCAAATGAAGCCACCCTAAAAGGGTTTCAGCCACTGCCGGTGAAACGCTCATAAATCGATTACGATTCAAATGAACCTAAATTGTATCCAATGACTTTGGGAATAACTTTGACCTTCAAACGATGTCGATGAGCTCCTATAGGTCGTTTGTTCATTAGAAATTATGAAATACTGCAGATGGGTAATTCCATGAATCGTAGTTACACGGTTTGCGCGGAAGACAATTTTCCAGGATTTGTAATTGAAGGGGTATCCCATTTTGTTCCTGGGACCCTGCAATTTTTCTCGCCCTCACCCTCGCTCTCGCAACTTCTACACAAATATTCGGCCAAGGAATGACGAATCTTATTACCATTAACTATCTTGTCCATGTAAACCCGAACGCTCATGGCCACAGCAGCCCGGATGACCCCCATTTGATCGGAATCTTCGAAGATCGAGGTAACTCAAGGTCGACTCGTATATATCCCTTAATCCGAACCTCAAAACCCTAGCGGAACCCTAGCAGAACATATTGCTCGAGCTCGTCTTTGCCCCATCGATCTCCTTTTAGATACCCACTTGGGTACGATTTCGGAACAATTTAGCTTGACTTCGGGGGTTGCACTTCCAGTCGATGGAAATCCTTTTAAGAAGCGTTTCATCGAGATAGAGCCGCACCGAAGGTGCAACGTTTTTCAAATTTCGACCGAACTACCTCCGAAGCTTGTTGGTACCAAGTAAAATAGCACTAATTGCTACTATAATTTTTTTATAAAATTTTTTATGAATTTTTATTTTGGTACGATTTTTTAAGTTCTCGATTATTGCAGACATTATCAAAAATAAAATTAATCGATACTAACATTTTTTAAATTAATTTATCAGAGTTCGGTTAAATATTGTATTAAGGGAGAACATCACTGTGACGTAGCGTTTTCAAGTGCTTTATTCGGTATTTTTTTTTTGAGGAATTGGTTTGGTCAAGGGAAAAAAAACTTTTAGGCTATATTGGACATATATTAAGGTATAAAAAACAATTTTTTTATTTAAAAAAAATACAAAATGGCGGCGTGACAGTAACTTGAATATAAGTGATTTTTACTAGAGTTGCTCCACTGCAAGCACTAGAAGTGTCTAAAATTTGTTCGTGGAACAAAAAATGTAATATTTTCATGAAATATATTAGTTTTAGCGTGGAAGTACCTGGGGAAATTAAAAAATTTTAAAAAATTAAAAATAGAGACAGGTTTGAAAAAAAAGTTTCATTTTTTAACAAAAATTTTCGTATAAAAAGTTGAATAACTTTTTAAATTTTCAATAAATCGAAAAAAACTCAGGTACTTCTCTTTGAAATCTATCTAAGAAGCTACAGTTAAAATTTCAAGTCGATTCAACAAAAATTGATTGAGTTCTACTGCTTGCAGATTTCCAAAATACCATTTTGAGATAATCGCGTTTAAAGTTTTCGGTATCAATAACTTCTCAACAAAAACTTCTTAAAAAAATGCTTAAAACCCACCTAAAAAAATTTTTTTCGGCTAGAAACGAATTTGCATCATATTTTTGAGGGTTTATAGGATTTTTTTAAGTGAAAAAAAAATCGATTTTTTCAAATTTTCACAGTGGTGTTCTCCCTTAAATCGGCACAAACTTAAAACAATTCAAATTGTTAATTATTTAATTTAACACTTACCCAAAATTCATTAAATTCTCGAGACCAATTATTTATTACAAGCTAACCCATTTAAATCTTGCAGGTTCCTTGTACGCGAGTGCAACGCGAATGATAAACATGTCCAGAAGTAATTGCATTAATTAAAAAAGAAAACTAATTGTCTTCGCATAATGTCAAAAGAAATTCCACTTCACTGCAAGCCGCGTTTACGAAGGTAACAAGTCGTAAAAAAATACGCAGAGACCTCATCACTTGAAATGGTATTACATAACAAAGACTCTGCCTTTTTACTGCAGGTCTGGAAGACATCAAAGCCGGGACAATTTCATTCTTCGAATCTTCAGAGACAACAACTTTGCGCACTTCCTTTTCACGGCAGCGTTATGTTCACTATCAAAAGCGTGAGCGCAATATCAACAATGTTTGCATATTCGTAAGTCACCTCAACTCCTTTTGACTATACGAAACGAAAGACATGAATTTATATGTTCCAGTTATAACATTCTACCGCGTTATTCTTAAAACGGGTCTGTAGCACGGGAGAGCTCTTTTAACTTCTCTTTTTACATTATGAATTTTAATATTTAACCTTCTCTTGCAGGAATTTCTAGAGGGTGCGTCTCCGCTGCAGCGGGTGTTCTTATCAAGTGGAATGTAATGCTGGAACGATATCTATTGAGTTGTAATGTTAAAATATATCAATATATTGCTGTTTTATAAAATATGAATATTATAAAATTGAATGTGTATTAAATATTCAATTTTATAAATTAAATACCTAAATCGAATATGACGTGGAGTAATGTTGAATATAAAATGAATAACTACTTGAAAAATATGTCTATTCGGCTGGCATTAAATAAATTATCTCTAAACATAAAGAAAACCACATATATATAACTTTTGGGAACTACTGCGACAGTGTACCAATTGATATTAACATAAATATTCAAGGAAAGAAATTGAATAGAGCAGAAAGTTGTAAATACATACACTACCGCTCAAAAGTACGTGAACACTTCCTCAATTCTTGTAACTACCTGAAAAAAGTTATGAACTTTGGTAATTTTGATTATTTTGTACGAATTCAATTGCGTATATTGTTAATTTAGTGCATACTATTAGAATACATTAAATACATATTTGTAATAGAATTCAGCAACAAACGTTGTTTAATAATAAAAATATGTATAATATCAGGTGCGCAACTAAGTTCCCGGGTTTTTTTCGATCAAATAAAAATTGAAATTTCAAAAATAATACAAAAAATGGTTTATTCAAAATATCGGCCATCACTAGCTATACACTTTTGCCATTTATCTGGCAATACATGAATACCGCGACGATAAAACGACGTGTCTTTTGAGTGAAACCATTCATCCAACCAATTTTTAACTTCTTCAAAGTTTTTTAAATGCACCCCTGCCAAACCATGCGCCATCGATCGGAACAAATGGTAATCTGAAGGCGCTAGGTCTGGTGAATAGGGCGGGTGCGGTAGTAGGTCCCATTGCTGATACATTGGCGAGTAACATTTAATGCTTCCGCAAGTTGATCTTGTGTTTGCGTATCATCTTCATCCAATAACACTTGCAGATCGGCGTCCTCCATTGTTTTTGGTCTTCCGGAGCGCTCCTTGTCTTTAATATCGAAATCGCCACTTTTGAAGCGTTTAAACCAATCCTCGCAAGTAGTTTTCGATGGTGCATGTTCGCTGTAGGCTTTCTCAAGAAAACGACGTGCTTCAGCAGCAGTGTTTTTCAAGTTAAAATAAAAAAGCAAAACATCCCGCAAATGCTGTTTATTTGGCACAAAACTCGACATTGTTATTGTTAGAAATAAACTTTTGCGTAGCAATATTTTTTAGTATTATAATTGGTAATTGTTTGGAGATGTTTACAATATAAAACCAATTAAAATTCACGCATGTATTACGACTACACGTGACGCTAGCGCAATCTCTTGTGAAACCCGGGAACTTAGTTGCGCACCTGATATATCACAAATTTTATGAACCTGGCAAATTATTCACATACTTTTGAGCGGTAGTGTATTTTTATTAATAAACAACATTTGTTGCTAAATTCTATTACAAATATGTATTTAATGTATTCTAATAGTATGTACTAATTTAACAATATACGCAATTGAATTCGTACAAAATAATCAAAATTACCAAAGTTCATAACTTTTTTCAGGTAGTTACAAGAATTGAGGAAGTGTTCACGTACTTTTGAGCGGTAGTGTATGTATTATTTTTTATTACAATTTAAAATGGGACAGGTACATTGAATGCTTAACCAAAATATTTAATTTATATAATGAAAAACTTATCGAAATATATGCAACCTGATTTACTTATGATCATTTACAATGCCTTCTTTCATAGTATTATTACTCATGGAAATATAGCCTGGGGTGGAGCGCTTAAAAACAGAATTCAATTATTACAAGGGACTCAGACAAGAATTTAAAAAATAATCAATAAAAATAACTTTAATCCAAATAATCCATCTAATCCACGATAAATTTTTGCCTATGAATGTGTCGCACATGATTATAACGAAATGAAAAACCTGTATTTAACATCAAAAAGCTCCACAAGAAATAAATATATTATATCTCCTAGATGTTTAACCCTAGAACAGCACACCTCCAAACTCGAACGTAAAGAGCGTAATCGATTTTCCAAAAAAGGTATTTATTTTGAAAAATGAAGGGTGTGATTTTGAGAGTATTACTAATTTTCGTAATATCGCACATAATTACAGATTTGGAGTTCGGACAATTTTCGATTTTGGACAATGGAGTTCGAAAATCGCGTGGGGTCATATTGACCCCATGTGCTGTTCTAGGGTTAAAAGCTGTTAGCGATAAAAGTAACTATATAAGAGCGATACAAGTTTTTAACTGTTTAGCTACGGAAAAATAAAACCTAGAAGTACTAAGTGTCTCTAAAAAATACAATAAGAAGAGGCTACTGGAATGGATATGTGCCAATATATTTTAATAAATAATTAGTTCCTATAAATCAGCTGTTAATGAAAAATTGTCAATTTTAGTTTGTAAGCTTTAGTTGTAAGCTAATTAGTAGGTATTTAATAGTGCATTAAGCACACCGGATCTGTGTACAGGTAGCTAGACTACCTCTGTAGAATGCGAACTGTCGTGACAGTAGCATGTATTTTTTGTACTCTGGGTAAATAAATTCTAAATATTGTAAATTGTAATTATTTATAGACTAAAGTGTTATAAATTATAATTAAATATTAAAACATTAATATTCCATCACATAAAATATATAAAAATTTGTTAAGTAATGCAATTATTTTTCAATATTTGAATAATTAATTAGTAAATATTCAGAAAATTGTGGGGCAAATTCACAAATTCTAGAAGTAACATCCTTCAAGGACATTAAGGATCCATTTATTTTATGGAAACTTTTGATTGTTACATTAATTTACAGGCTCATTTTCAGTACCCCAGTTCAAAAATTATAAAGTCCCCTGCAGTCCTTTGTCATAATTTCATTTCCTCCAGGGAAAGAATTTTCACACACAATTCCGTTCGCCACAATATAACTTTCGAACACTGCAATAGCGTCTAAAAATGTCCAATGTATTCTACAACGGTACAGTCAAAGTACTTTGACTATTTTCCTTTTACCGTTCAGCTCCATTTAACGCAACTTTTCCCGTCCCCGGCTGAAAATTTTTAATGGCTGAAAGTAGGCAACTTTGGACTAAAGTTATGAGTTGGAAATCGAATTACCATAGAAGGTACTGACTGAACATGGCCGTGCATACCAGTCCTGTTATGTAAAGAGCTCATAACACTACACATTGTTAGAAAACTACCCCATTTTAGGAAGAAAAAAATAGGAAATTGTTGAGAAAAGACAGGGAAGATGTCAGAGAAAAAAAAATTACATCTAAGGCCACTCCGTTCCTCATTCTTACAAGGATTGACGTTATTTCTCGTCCGCTTCTTGCACTAATAGTCGTAACCCTTGTGAAAGGGAGCAATCGTTAAAAGAATTTCCTTCGAGACGCCATTTCACGTACATTCCAGAGGACCTTCGTTCCTCCTGATATATTCTTTTGTGGAATTTCAAAAAAGGGCAAATTGCGAAGAAGGGCAAATGCTCGAAAAAGTCCTTAAGGGGTTACATCTTGTTGGCGGCCGAAAAAAAGGCGTGTTTTCGTGAATTTTTTCTTTGGGAAAATGGTTGCAGGTTTCGAACTGTTTTTTTTCATAGTAAAAAGTATATCTTTGACTATATTTTATAATTTTTGAATTGAAAAAAAAATCACAAATGTAGGAGATACATTTCCCGGGCCGCTAGATCTTCTGCGGTGACCACTTTATCTTCCACCTCACTCGTCTAAAATCAAAAATTCAAATAGATTATATTTTCACATCGTATTATCTAGTCCTTAATCGAAGGATTTGAGAAAATATTAATTTTTGAAAAAATAATCGCCGAAAATGTAGTGATTTTTTCATCAAAATTTGGACTTTCACGTTCAATCGTCGACCATTTTTTCAAAAATTAATATTTTCTCAAATCCTTCAATTAAGAACTAGATAATACGATGTAAAAACATAATCTATTTGATTTTCTGATTTTAGACGAGTGAGGTGGAAGATGGTCACCGCAGAAGACCTTTTTTGAACAGCGGTCCGGGACATGCATTGTATCTCCTACATTTGTGAATTTTTTTCAATAAAAAAATTACGAAACATAGTCGAAGATATACCCTTTACTATGAAAAAAAAACAGTTCGAAAACTACAATCATTTTCCCAAAAAAAATTCACGAAATCACGCCTTTTTTTCGGCCGCCAACTAGATGTAACCCCTTAAATTGGGTGAAGATGCATTTTTTAAAATTAAAATTTGCAGCTTTTTTTGAAAATTGGGGAAAGGTCAACGAATCTGGAGAATCAGTTTCTAAATTTGCAGATTCTAAATATTACTTATAATATTGTTGGATCTGTAATTTTTCGATTTTTTTTACAAATTGAAATTTGGATAAAAAGCTCTTGATTAGGGGCTTTCTTAAAACCTTCCATTTTGGCGATTTGATTTGAAGATATTTTCGAACCCCGATAGAGAGTGAGATTATCGCCATCCGCAATAACGATATTCTTCGATAATAAACATTAGAATCCAATGCTCGCCATAACGATAAAGCTTCATGTACATGGTGTTGGCTGTCGGAGGATTCCTGCCGAGACTCAGAAGGCTGCTATTGATCTTTCGGAAACTCCCATTTTTGAACTTGGATATCTTGATATTTCTTTCCTGGATAAAATAGGTTCCATGTTTCCTCTATTATTTCCAATCACCGCTGCGATCCATTTATTTTTTGTACTTTTGTTGCACGAAGTAAATTACAGGGGACATTTTATTGGACACTGGGTTATGTCATTTAGGACACTCGGTTAATTGCGGTACCTTTTATTCTACCACACAGCAACAAAGGTTACCGTTAAACATTTCTAGAGATTATTTAAGAAATTAAAAAAAAAATGCTCCAATTCCTATTTTACATTTTTAATAATATTTACTTGGAAAATCAAATATTTATGAATATTCAATTTTAGTTTATTACAAAAGCTTAGTTCCATTAATTACTTGAGCACCAAATACATTAACAATAATCCGATCCCCCATACTTCGAGGAACTGGATACAGACATTTCTTGTACTATTATTTTTCCCATTATTATAAAAACGCCACGATATTATTATTATGATAAATAATATGATTGAATACATATTGGCTAAGACATTATTTGATATTTGCCGGGGAGCAATCTACGTGGATATTTTTCTAGGATTCTTTTGTATTTTCACGATTTGTTCTTTTCCCTCGTTGTTTTACTAGGCAATTTCCTGCTTCCGGGAATTCACTTTTCCGGAAAATGGAACAGAAGATGTTTAATTAAGAAATGTATAATAAGATATGCACGGCGTGCTCTAACTTTCGCGGATGGAACGTCCAATAATAAATATGAGAGCCAGAGCTCGCAACGATAGTTATTTTTCACCTTAAGCTTTCCTATGCTAAAAACATAAAAGGTTTTTCTGTGACGTATATACACGGCTATATATACGTTTCTTATGTTGGATCTTATGTTGGTCGAGGAGGAAGGACGAAGAAGAAGAAGAAGAAGAAGTTACGTGACGACAGTGATGTAGAAACATATACCACCAAAGAAACCCTCGAGAAATCTCTTGGGGCTAAATTAGAAGTACTAAATTCACGAGTAAAAGTTACCTTACATTTCTCCCGTGGTGGAAAAGGAGAGAAAGTATGTAGGTAAATGGTAGATATGTATATCAGAGCCAACACAAAAAAATTGAGGGAAAGGTATAGAAGCATCTTGACTTTTGCAAAATGAACGTATCCCGGCTTAAGCTGTGCTTCTTTCGAAAAACTTATGTACTTCCGGCAAGGGGGACGGAAAATGCGGTTTAATGCTTCGGAAAAATCGTTTACATAAATTTCGAGAGCAGTTTCGCCACACTTTGCACATTTTATTTTCGCCGCTTGATTTACATTCGTTTCAATACTCGCGGCATTTTGCTAAACTTTTCGGGAATTCTAAAAGTTTCTGTCTCGCCGGAAAACCGTGTGAGTTTCGGGACAGCAGCCAGTAATTCCATAGTGTCGGATCGAGAGCAACGAGCTTCGAAGAGTAACAAGAAAAAGGGAGGCAGCAGAAGCTCTTACTCCAATTTCCGTGATTTACGTTCCCCAGAAACGCTGTTTGTGCTAAAAACTGACAATAACATTTGGCTGATAATTAATTGTTGTGTTCCCTTCGTTCCGATGGCCTCGTATGTGTATGTATACACACATACGCAGCTGAACTCGTAATAATAATAATAATAATAATAATAATAATAATAATAGAAAAAAATTCTGTTTTATAATTTTGTAATTTTTTAGTGTAATAATGTTTACTCGCAAACGCAAAATTACGTCTTTTCGGTCTGTCGAAATAATTGAAAATTCAAATTTTATAATATTTTCGCCTTGGCTTATTAACACTAATTGATTATCAATCAAACACTTTTTTAAATTCCAAGCGTTCTAGAATTTTCGAATTTTGAGAAAGGGTAAAAATTCGAGAAAAAATACAATCACTACCTACATTGCATTTCTTGAAAATATGAAATTCGATCCTGTCCCGATTCTTGATATTTAGGCATCATTTTTCTCAAAAAGTGATTTTTGCCTGAATTATTCAAGGAAACAATAAAAATTCTTTTTTTTTTTTGGAAACCGATCCAGATCGATTTTAATGAATTTCAAACAGCAGGAAGAAAAAAAAGAATTGATACAGAAGCTGTACCTCCAATTTCCAGAACTTATTTTCCGCAATTTTTTGGCTAAAAACTGACGATAACGTGTGGCTGATAATTAATCGTGGTGTTCTCTTCGTTCCGATAGCCTCGTATGTGTATGAATAGACACATACGCAGCTGAACTCGCAATAATAATAATAATAGCAAAAAAATTCTCTTTTATAATTTTGTAATTTTTTATTGCAATAATGTTTACTCGCAAACGCAAAATTACGTCTTTTCGGTCTGTCGAAATAATTGAAAATTCAAATTTTATAATATTTTCGCCTTGGCTTATTAACACTAATTGATTTTCAATTAAACACTTTTTTAAATTCCAAGTGTTCTGTAATTTTCGAATTTTGAGAAAGGATAAAAATTCGAGAAAAAATACAATCACTACCTACATTGCATTTCTTGAAAATATGAAATTCGATCCTGTCCCAATTCTTGACATTTAGGCATCATTTTTCTCAAAAAGTGATTTTTGCCTGAATTATTCAAGGAAACAATAAAAATTCTGTTTTCTTTTTGGAAACCGATCCAGATCGATTTTAATGAATTTCAAACGGTAGGAAGAAAACTGATACAGAAGCTGTTCCTCCAATTTCCAGGACGTATTTTCCGCTATTTTTTTGCTAAAAACTGACGATAACGTTTGGCTGATAATTAATAGCAATTTTCTCCTCGCCTCGTACGAGTATAAAACGCGGAACAGCTTCTCCTGTAATAACAATGACGGTAATAATAACTGAGAATAATTGGAACGCGTATCAATGACAGCGTGAAAATGAACGTTAACGTGGATATGATCATCGACGAGAAAAAATATGATCGTTTGATGAGTAGTACCAGATTCAAATAAAATATATATATACGTATCCATATATATATTTGTATGTATGTGTGCACATGTTTTACATATGTTACACTTACTCCAATTATTTGAATCTCCACCCCCAAGGTTACGTACACTTAAGCGAGCAAATTCAGGCATTGCGTATTTTTAGAAAGACGCACATGTTAATGGAATCCATCGTTTAATTTATTTATTTCGAACTCTGGAAAACCCAACGCCATCGCCTTTGAACGCCAGAAGTGGCTTCGATGGAAGTATGATTGTTCGTTCTGCTTCGATGCTGTTTTTTCTGCGCGCTCTTATTGATGTATGTAGAATATATACGGGGTGTATGGCTGATGGCGATAAAGGCGTGACAAACGGATCGGAAAGTCCTTTGCCATTTTTTCATATGACAAATAGTTTGCCAGCCGTAGGGTGGCGGAATTGCCGGCAGATCCTGCCGAGATGATAGGGAAGGAAGGCCTTCTTATATCTCCGTCACAGTCGCAGGATCTAATTCCGCTTTCCCATAACTCCCGAACTATTCGTCATGCCCAGAGATGACAGGGGACTTTGTGATCTGATTATTATCACCTGCTCTTCACGGTATTAACGCTCAGCGTCATCGATTGCGCATCCCGTATGGTGTATAGGTTTAATTAGATTCACGCCAAGCCGATGTCGCGGCGATACGGAGTTCGGATGAGCCGGAATCAAAACCAAAGTTACGAGAATAAAATTGAGAGTCATTCTTTGGGATAAAGATCTTCCGCAGCTTCCTCGAGGAAACAACCTGCGACGGGATTTTTTCGTATTGCCATTTCCGACTGGGAAATGCATCATTTTAATTAGAATAATACCAGGAACTCATGAGCAGTTGATTTCGATATTGCGAAATTTTTATCGAGTTGTAGTGATTAATTTTATTGAGTTATAATAATTTTTTTTGTAACCTTGTTATGTCTTGAAACTCGTAAGGAAATGTTGATAAAAGGAATAATTAGGTATATAAATGTAATAATGGAGAGTAGTAATATTAACAGTATTCATATAATTAAGGAGGTTCGATTTTTAGTTAAGAAAAAATATGAGAATAAAAGGAAACTTAAGGGGGGGGGTATGGTTTTGAAGGCAGAAAAAAACAGGTTTTTACAGATTTTTTTTTGGGCGTACGGTGAAAGTACATTTATTTCTGATTGTTGTACATTAAAGAGTAGTAATTGAACTATATTCTGTGAAATATTGGTTCAAAAATATTGAAAATTGACCGAATGGCAGCAATTCTTCGCAGGCGCCTCAGAAGAAATACATTTTGCGGTGCACATCATATCTCAGCACTGGATCATCTGAAATGAAATAACCAAAGTTTTTTCCTTAATTTTTATGTCCCTCTAGGTATCGCTGCCGAGTTTTTCCATTTTTTTTAATTTTTGAACTTTTTACAAGACTTGAAAGTGAAAATACCGATTTTTGGCCTAAATTCATGACTATTGTTGTTAATAATAAGAAAAATAAAATCAAAGACGAAAAAATCTCGCCAGGGTTACCTCATAAATTATGTAAGGAAATACTGTAAAAAATTTGAGAACGATCGGTTGAATAGATTTTCAGATACAGTGTGCACCGACTCAAAAAACATCGACTTGAGAAAAACGCGTTTAAAGTTTTTCGTAGCGAAAAGACCCTGATAAAACTTAGTAAGCTATTTATTTTTTATTTTACTCACATAGAATCATCAATGCCGGGACCATAGAGTATAGAACTTTCGTCAAGAATGTCCAAAGCATCTTTTTTATCAAGTCTGCGGCGAATTCTATCATTTTTAGCGGTTTCAGCTGCTCGCTCATCTGCTCTGTTCATTCGAATATCGTTGGTTCGAAGCGCCCATCCATGACAACTTGGACCAGTACTTATTCGCATCTCTTCTAGGAAGGTTAAATAAGCTTTACAGCCTTCATTGAAAACACAAGCAGCCACTGAAGATGCAAATTCGACGATAATTGCTGAACCACTCTCAACTTTCGGCGCAATCTTCCAAATAAGCTGGTTCAAACTCTCATTATTATTTTGTGTGAATCCGCCAATACATCGCTCTAGGAGAGCATCTTTGCTTAAATCTTCATAAATTGGCTTGATTCCTTGTAAAACATCAGTTGGTAGAGCAGAATATGTGTGTTTGAAATTATTCAGCTTGTTTGAAGCTGCAGCTTTCTGCCATTCACACCATGAGTCTTCTCCGCTAGGGCAGTTTTCGTGTTGTGGTTTTGCATCGGTTGAGGCATAATGATAGTAAGTAGCCCAAATGGCTTTCTTCATTTCTTCTACAGAATTAGAATTGAAACGAATTGCACGACCATAGTACTGGGTGAGCTTATCAATCATTTTTGCAGTCAGTAACGAGGTTCTTTGCATTTTTCACATTTTATTTTTATCTTGAAACCAAGACCTATTTTGCCACAACACTGAAATGATACTGTACTATCACAAACTGCACACTTCACTAACGTAGAAATTGTTGAAAAAACTAACAGAAAATCAATGATTCTGAAATGCTTATTTGTATCTTCAGCAACTTCTTGGCTAAAACTTAGTCTGATTTTTTTCGTTGACGTACTCCTTGTCTCAATATCGTCATCGTTTCTTCGTTTATGCGGAGGAACTATTTTTTTACCTCGATACAACTTTTTACCACTCTCCTTTCTACACTCTCTGGAAACTTTTCTCGGCATTTTGCGAACAACAAAAATATCACAACGAAATAGAGTAAGAAAATACAACACGACTGTTACACTCCGCGTCTGCTTCGAAAATGAAGCAACACCAGGTACCGGGGTACCGTTACAACGACCCTGTCTAAGACCTTTCTGGAAACTGCTTAGGGACAATAACAAAAGAAGATTGGACAATAACAAAAGAAGATTGGAGAATAACAAAAGAAGATTGGACAATAACAAAAGAAGATAACAAAAGAGATTGAGAAACAACTGCCTTCCCGCTGAGCGGTTACAGCTCAGGTAGTCGTTCGAGACACGTCTACTTCCAAAGCTATATCTTTGTGAGTTTTGCTCCGATTGACTTCCTATTAACAGACAACATTCTTGAAATACTATACTTTCATAATATGCAATAAAAAAAAATCACTTTTTTTGAACCCTCAAAACCATACCCCCCCTTAAAATATCTTAACCCATTTCCGCCCAAACGACGAGATTTTGTACTCGACTTTCGAAGCTAAAACTTAATGAATAAATGTCTTGGAAAAAAATCGTGACATAGTGTTTTCGAAAGCCTAAAGCATCCTCTTTCAGATGGCATGGTCGAATCGGACCTAAAATTTGATTTGAAAAAGTTATAACCGATTTTTTTTAAAAAAGCGCGAAATTTTTATTCTTTCTTTTTTTTAAATTTGTATTTTGAGTCGGAAAAAAATTTTTCTGGTTGCTCAAATCATGACGTCTAGTGCCATTAATATCTGTTCTTTAAAACGTCATTGGAATTATTAAGAAATTCCACTTGGCAAATTCAATATGGCGGCCGAAACGAATTTTTTTTTTATTGCAACATTAAATTTTTTTTTCTGGAATACTATAGACTTAATCAAAAAATTTCTAAGAACAAAAAAGTCTTAAAATTGATCAAAGAATGCACTCAAATTTTTTCAGAATTTTTCTGGGCATTTTTCAAAAATGTCAATTTTCCGATTTTCTAAAAATGAAAAATTTTCTCAAAAAATTCTGAAAAAATTTGAGAACATTCTTTGATCAATTATAAGACGTTTTTGTTCTTATAAATTTTTTGATAAAGTCTATAGTTTTTGAGAAAAAACATTTTTTTCCGGCAATCATGTAATAAAGATCAAACACGTACTCGAAATGGAAATTTTCATTTTTCACTTTGAAACTTTTTTTCTCAAAAACTATAGACTTTATCAAAAAATTTATAAGAACAAAAACGTCTTATAATTGATCAAAGAATATAATATATCGTATATATTATATACTTTCATATATAATATATACGAAAGGCTCATATATGCTATATATTGTATATAGCTATATACTATATATAGTATATATAGCTATATACTATATATAGTATATATAGCTATATACTATATACTATATATTGATGAACTTGTGAAAGCGTATATACACGTCTTTAACAGTCAAAGGGTTAACTCTAAATTTTAATATAGTATAATGATTTTTCCTCGTAACACAAAATTAAATTTTTTCTCTTTTTAAATATAATAATTTAAAAACTAAACAAGAACCAATATAAAATAACAAATATAGTATTTTCTCCTCATTTTGCACTATTATTTTTTTCATTGCTTATTGAAACAGATCTTTTTTGTTTTTTGAGATGAATAATTTTTTTTCCAATTCCAAGATTCTCGAGAATTCCAAACAGGAACTCTCGAAACTCGAGGAAGGAAAACATTCGAGAAAAACACACAATCACTAGTTACGATGCAATTCTTATAAATCTGACATTCGATCTTTTACCAATCTTTGAGCTTCGATCAAAATGTTTCTCGAAAAAATAATTTTCGGGTGAATTGTGCAAAGAAACAACAACAATTTTGTTCTTGGAAACCATGACCCGATACGGCCATGAAATATCTCTGTAAAAAAGGTGTAACGTAGACTTTGCACTGTAATGCAATTTCATCAGCGAAATGCAATTGTGACGAATCAATTTTTCTCATAAGTTCCGTTGTTTCCTTATTTGTTTAACATTTCTGTCGTTCATTTCGAGTGCGGCCAGCCCCACGTAGATATTGAATTCCGACGATGGTACGTGCCGAAATTCAAAATATCGCCATGGGGACCAAATTCCATATTCCGACGACTCGCAGATGCCATTGCTGTGTGCTTATTTTTCATGCGAGATCTCTCAATATTATTGAGAACAACTGTATTGGTTAACAAGTGAGCGAGGATCGACTGTAATATGTGCAAGCATAACATTGCGACTACATCATCATCAACATGATCAACATCCTCATCATCCAATTGAAAGACATCTGGTTTTGATTTCAATTATGATATTATTTAATTACGAGTTGTCCTTGATCTGCGATAAAATAAGACCAAAGCTAACTCTTTGTTCCTTTTAATAGTTCAGAAGAATTGACTTGAGAAAATCATTGATCATTGTATGATAATCATCCTGCTTTAGCCGCGTCAATTAGTCATCGTCAGTTTGTCCACTGTATAATTAATCTTATTTTAATGCATCATCTTTTGCAAATTCTTTTGTACCGAACAGATCGAAATAAACGTGGGTACCTGTTTTTATAAAAAGACGTGCAATCCAAATTTAAAAAGACAGACACTCGGTGACATTTCGATATCTGCAGAGTTTCGAACTTTCCTACACCGGAAGTGATGACACATTTGACGATACCAAGCCTTGTCCATTGAAAAGCCGCAATTGTATCCATCGTTCTTTATATCATTATGCGAAATTATTCTCGGCTACGAGTATAATAATGGCATTGGTGTTAAAAATAAAGCTTCAAATAAAGCTTCTCTGATATTTTTTTTCTCACTCCATAGACAAGATTATTTTAGAATTTATTTCTATTAGAATTATTATAATATTATTCTATTTATATTATTGCAATTAATAATATGGTAATATATTAATTACAATATATTACTAGAATTAAAAATAATTATAATTGTAATATAATATAATAATAATTCCCGAATTATAAATATTCTGGTGATTGGGCGATTTTTATTAAAAATACAAACATAAAATATACATTTAATACTTTTATCATTCGAAATGTTTTGATATATTTTTTTTAACCCAAGAGTGTTAAAACCCTTGAGATTAACACGTCTCATCGAGAGTTAATGAACACTTTTTCAAATAGCATTTTGTTGCCTTTGGGTGGTTCCTTATTTTTAATTAAATTCATCAGGGACATCGGAGACAATAAAATAAAAGCTCATGCCAGAGAATTAATAATCTCGAATGCTGCAGAAATTGGAATTCTACGTTAACGAAATTCAATTTTGCAGATAAACAATCTTCTTAACGACGATGTTACAAAGAAAGATATCCGCGCGGTTAATGGAAAGAAAGGAAAATGAAAGTAAAGAAAGTCCTTATATTCAGGTCGTAAATTGCTAAACCAATTTTTAATTAAAATCTACTGCTCCATCTTCGTATCCATAAACGAGAGAAACGCAAGATTACTCTACGCTGTATAACCCGTTTATTGAAATTTAATATAGAGCTGCGCGCTATTTATCTAAAAAAACATATGTTATTTATTGTACCTTCAGATTCTAAAAATAATTATGTTCGAGAGAAATTAAGATATATGTGCAGAATGAATTTGCGAGACAGAAACCGAAACAGTGAAGAAAATTAATATTGGGGTGGTGCATAATTAACGACGATTACTTTGCATCATCTGCCAACAAAAAAAATCGTCGTTAATTATGCACCGACCCAATAGTATAAAAGCAAACCCGTGCCTTTGATTTTTTTATTCGAATCATTAACAAATTATTTTTATAATAATAGGTGCGCAACTAAGTTCCCGCTGTTTGTCAATAGATAGCTCCTGCAGGAAGTGCTGGTGGATTTTGACATATCCAAAACGTTATAAACCAAGCTTAGACATATGGCAAACAAACCGCTTTGACGCATTAGTGATTTTGTTTTTGCGTCGTAAACTTTTGGTTGTGTGAAAATGTCAGATTTTGTGCCAAATAATCGTCATTTGCGGGAAGTGCTGATTTTCTTCTTTCATTCGAAGAAAACGGCGGCTAAAGCGCATCGAGAGCTCCAAAAAGTTTAAGGAGATGCTGCTTTAAGTGGAACAACGTGCCGTGATTGGTTTCGTCTCTTCAAAAACGGTGATTTCGATATTAACGACCGTCCGCGTGAAGGAGGGCCAAAAACCTTCGAAGACGCCAAATATGAGGCATTGCTTGACGAGGATTACGAAACCATCACTGGGGAACTGTATCGAACTCAATTGATGCGATTGAGCCGAGCGCTGCGCGAAAAACGGCCACAATACGAGCAGAGGCACGACAAAGTGATTCTACAGATTGACAACGCTCGCCCTCACGTTGCCAAACTTGTTAAAACATACTTGGAAACGCTCAAATGGGAAGTCCTACCCCACCCGCCATATTCCCCAGATATTGCGCCGTCCGATTATTACTTGTTCCGTTCGATGGCTCATGGTTTGGCTGATCAGCAGTTCCGCTCATATGAAGACATCAAAAAATGGCTCGATTCGTGGATAGCCTCAAAAGCCGAACACTTCTACAGTCAGGGTATTCGAGTTCTGCCAGAAAAATGGGAAAAAGTTGTCGCTAGCGATGGGCAATATTTTGAATAATTCATTTGTAACCATCTTTTCACAATAAAGTTGCATTTTCATCACAAAAACAGCGAGAACTTAGTTGCGCACCTAATAATTTTTAATAATAATAATTTACAAATTCACAATCTCACCAGTTTCGAGATTCCTCGTTCCAAAGCGATTCACAAATTCTGCTATTCACAAGAAATATACACATCTGATGCTTCTTTTGATATTGAACCCCCGATATTTCATTGAAAGCAGAATAATTTTGCTGTTGGAGTTGTTAGAGAAATCTTGCCGCGAGTTAACGCTCGAGTTAACTCCAGTCGGGACTAGTCGAGTTTACTAATATTTGAGGTTTCCTACGCGAATAAAATGTTTTCACTGCAGAGTATAATTCTACGTACACTAGCAACTTTCATTTACCATTTTGCCTGATCAATCGGCTTGAAAACTTTTATTCTGAAATTTTGCAGTCGTTTTGGGAAAAAAGAATATCCAACAAATTTTTTTAATACAAATAGCAATTCTTTGTTTAATTGTAAAGGGGTTGAACTACCGGTTATAAATTTTAACAAGCTTGTGATCTGTCGATGCGTGTGTAAATTTACAAATTGAATGCACTTTCGTTGCATTTCCAGAAAAATCTTTTAAAATCTATACATTTTGTAATAACAAACCGCTGAAAAATAAGTAACAACAATACATTTCAAATTCGAACTAAGAATCCAAATTAAAACAGACACCAAAATTCAAAGCAAATTTGAAAATTGGAAATTTCGCAATTTCCCGTGAATTTCTTTGTGGGAATTCCATTAAATAAGAAAATATCATATAACACACCAGCATTGTGTTACCACGCTAATACCCGTTGCACACAGAAATATTCTTTTCTGACATAAGGTACTTGTATACGTTTAATAATATTATACATCCATTGCATACATTTGGATGTATTATACATATATATGAAAATCCACCGTCTGCTCAAACAACTTGCGAATATTTGGACTCTGTACATATAATACCCGTTTACCATGTATCACGTACATGTATCCCATAAATCTTCGGCTAAACATAAATTATCCCTATATTCTACTTGTATTATTACGTACATTTCGAACTAAAAGAAATAATTGCAAATAGCAATTAGTTATTCGTTGATTTATCGAACGCAATCGTGATTCGTCACCCCATGGATTATTTGTTTGACACGAACAAAAAACCCTGCAAAAGTAATTCGATACATTTTTTGGCCAGTTTCGAACCCACTGTGAGAATCCGATACCTTTTCTCCATGTTATCAATGAAACAAGCACTGCAGCATAATTAACCCGAATGTTTTGAAGGATATATATATATATGTATATATGTATATGTACATACATGAACCAGCGAATGAATCTATTATTTGAGATTACAACAAATTAACATGGTATTTCGTGGTGAATTACATATTAAATTAGCATTCAATTGTGTTTTGCATTGGCTTCGTCAATTTGTATCACTGTATGCATAAACTACTCTATTTGAATATTATATTCATGGTATTATTGTTATATTACGAATAATTAAATAAACATTTAACAATTATACAGATTTTTTAAAACGTTTTAAAGCGTTACTGGCTGTTATAATTTGTATTTCATTCCGGCTGACGTCTTTTGCCCACTTTCGAGAGACCCTTATCCGATGTATTTTTTCCCGAGGAATCCATTTTCACTGTCATTTCAGAAATTCCACAGGAAGTGCGATTTTTCCTCAAAAAACCTACTTTTTTCCAACTTCCGCTGGGATTTTATCAAATTTGACCTTTGCAATCGATTCTACGGGAAAAATTACCCCTAGAAATGACTCGTCCAACCCCATTTTTGAAACTTTAATTTTTACCCCATTTTTGGAGGAAGGGGTATACCCAAAAAAACGACTATTGGAAAAATTTGTTTGCACTTTCGGGAGACCCATATCCGACGTATTTTTTTCCGAGGAATCCATTTTCAATGTCAAAATTCCCAAAATCCAACAGGAAACACGATTTTTCTTCAAAAAACCTACTTTTTTCCAACTTCCGCTGGGATTTCATCAAATTTGACTTTTGCAATCGATTCTACGGGAAAAATTACCCCTAGAAATAACTTGTCCAACCCCATTTTTGAATCTTTAATTTTTACCCCATTTTTGGGGGAAGGAGAAGGTATACCCAAATTTTTCGATTTTTGGAAACTTTTTTCCCCAACTTTCGGAAGACCCATACCCGATGTATTTTTTTCCGAGGAATCCAAATCTGTTAATTAAATTCCCAAAATCCTACGGGAAGTGCGATTTTTCCTCAAAAAACCTATTTTTTTCGAACTTGCGCTAGCATTTCATCAAATTTGACCTTTGCAATCGATTCTACGTGGAAAATTACCCCTAGAAATGACTCGTCCAACCGAATTTTTGAAACTTTAATTTTCACCCAATTTTTGGGAGATGAGCAATCATGGCGGATGAATCTGGTTGGTCTTCATAGCGGCTTCACCGTTTCGACATATGCCTTTTCTACAAATAGGATAACAAACATAACAAATGCACGTGTATAAAAAAAAACATTATTCAACATTTTGGATATTCTGCGACGCAACAGACAGAGTCTGTAACAAATATTGAGACTAAATACTCTAAGATACCCTAAAACGGCAGTTCAAAGCGCCAAAGCGAGGTCCTGGGAAGAGTAAATATGTCGAGGAAGAAAAGAATATATTAATACATTAGTGGGTAATGGGTATGTATAGTACTTAGATTTATGTTATATACGTTTTATATGTATATTAAACCGTCTACAAATATTCTCATTTCGTGAATATTTGATGAAAGGAATTCGTATGGTTTTTAATGCTAATTATCCTTCAGTATATACATATATTGCGCGTGTAGTGGTAGAAATATATAAATATTATATAATTAATTTTTTTGGAGATATATAATCGTCGAGCATACATAATAATAATAATAACAATAATAATGATAATAATAATAACAATAATAACAATAATAACAATAATAATAATAATAATAATAATGTGATATACTATATATACTAAAACAATATATATTATATTTTCGATTTTTTAAAATAATATATTAATTTTGCAATCATTTACGATTTGAAAAATCGAAATTGGTCAGCAAAGTATCCTTCATATACATATAATATAATATAATTCATCCTGTACTGTCGTCCTAGAATCCTGGCGTAAAATAGTAAAATGTTTTTACTTCCTTCCTCTCACTTTGTAAATAAAATGGCGTAATTGGTTACACCTTGGCAATTTTCCAAAGGATATAGACAACAAACACACTCTATTTTCTGATCCTTTCTTTCCTTCACTCATTTTCTCCTCCTGAAATCCTCGTCCTTTTCTCTCAAATCGCTGCCGTTGTAAAACAAGCATTTCGCACTTCCTATACGCGAATCCTTTCAGGAGCATTGGACTTTTTCCTGAGAGCAAAAAAGAGAATTCTTTGAAAACACCGAAGGGCTCTTTACACAATTTCCTTGTGCCTCTTTACACTTTCTTTTTCCTCTTTTCTTCCCCACCTTCCTTCCCTCTTTCCTACATGTTGCATTACTTGTACCATTTCACCTTTTGACGTGCCACTCTATTTTGTATTCTATATTTTATCACTATATCTACATAACGCATTAATGGTAAAATAAACCTTCGACATATGACACGACGAATTCCAGTACCTTGCCAATGATGTATTTATGGAGTGAATAAGAGAAAAAGAAAATATTCGTCGTAGGAGGAATGTGTATGTATAGATATATTTATTTCATTTTTAATATCCATCACAACCTTTATTTACCTTTTTGCGTACACCCGTGTACCTTCGTGTACCTGGTTTGGTCCAGCATTTGTGTGAATTATTCATTAATATTTGGAAGAATTTATCTAAAATAGAAATATTGTTAAATACTATTTTTGTACCACTATTTTCAAAATTATATGAAACGCGTTTCAGGATCATTTACTGAATTGATTATACTTTTTGTAAAAATTTCGTATTGAATTAAAAAATTATTGTAATTATTTAGGTGTTAATTTTTGGATTGACTTTTTTATTACTATCGAAGTAAGTTAAGGGGTTAGGCCACTCTAGGATTTTCGAAAAATCGATTTTTTTCTTGATCTTAAATGGTCCCTTGGTATCTCAAAAATGATGTCCCAAAAGATTATGACCGGGACAAATCTCAAAGTACTCGATTTTCGAATTTTAGTACACGGCCGCCCGGTCCGCAGCGAGCTACTACTCAAAACTTCAAACGCGTTTATCTCGAAACTACATTTTTCAAAATTGCCGGAAACAGAACTCGGACAATTTTCAACCGATTAACTTGAAATTTTAAATATATTTATAAAATTACATTACCCATAAAAGCAGATATCACTGTTTTTTTATATTGCATAGTTCATTTGTTATTAATAATTTTCTGACGATTTTTTTGGCAATTTTTTTCAGAAGTGCGCCATTTTGTCAAAAATCAATATATGGAAAAAGTGATATGTACTTTTATGGCTGCTCTAATATGCAATCGAAAAAAAGTAACTGACTTATTATAATTAAAAAATTACAGGCGGTGCGTTTCCGGCAGTTTGGCCTGGAAAAACGAAGGCGTCTTCGCAAAAACGCTGTACAGCCGCCATTTTGAACATAATCGCTTCAAAAAAATTAGTGTATATAGTCGATGATATGTGTAATAAACACCCTTTTTCGTAATTGCGATTTATTTTATAGTTTGTCTAAAAAAAATTCCCAAAAAAGGCTTACTTTTTCGGCCTCTAGAGTGGCCTAACCCCTTAATTAATTGAGACTATTCCGATAGGCGGCGATGGCTCAGTCGGACAAGAGCTTCACTACGGAGAAGTGAAGGTCCCTGGTTCAAATCCAGGTCGCGGGTTATTTTTCCAAGTGTCACTTTTCGCTTAAAAAAATACGAATTAGTTGATTTAGATTAAGTTTCCAATCTAAATCTCGACCCAGACTACATTCCATCGGAATAGTCTCAATTAATTGATTTACTTCATTAGTAATAAAAAAGTCGATCCAAAAATTGAAACCTAAATATTTAATATATGAAATACACTCAAACCCGTTTTTGTGCGGTCCTTTTTTATGCGTTTTTCTTTTGTTCGATTTTTTTTTGTGCCATTTTATTTCTCTGCGATTTTTTTTGTGCGATAATTTGTTTCGTGCGGTATGTGAATATCGAGAAAAAAAATCGCACAACAGAAAAACGCGTAAAAAAGGACCGCACAAAAACAGGTTCGAGTGTATCACGACTAAAGAAAACAACCCAAACCATATTTGAAATTATTGTAATTATTATAATCATGAAATAAAGATAATTATAATTACAAAATTTCTTCCTTATATTCTTTTTTCAAATTCACAGATTGTATCTGAACCACGCATAAAAATATGCAATTCATAACGATACATAAATTTTTTAAACAAAATGAAACAAACTAGACTCCTCTGTTTGATATACTAAAATAAATAATTAACATAATAAAATAAAATACCAACGTGTAGATTTGTAACAAATTACGACCAAAGCCTTGGAAAATAAATGATTCCAAAATTTGCTAGTGTTAGTGATAACAAAATTTTTAGAAGTTTTAGTCCAATATCGGGGCACCCTTGGAGTGGATTTTCAATATTAAATACTTCAATAAAAATAAGATCTAATGAAAAATTTATAACGTTAACGGGATTTTCTATATGATTATAAAAAGTTTCTACAGGTTGAGCTGTAATTATTTAAGACGACGAATCCGTTGGAAATTAATTATAAAAAAAGCGGCACACTTCCCTAGGGGGACACACGCGGAGAATATTTTAGCAGTCATTCTCGATAGAATTATGGTTAATTGATGATGTAAGAAACTATCCGAAGGCTACTACTGATCATAAGGAGCGGCAGCTACTATCGTCGGTGGGAACAACAGTGTAGATAACACTTTATAGCGTAACTAATTCTAACAATAAGGATTATTTCCAACTAACTCGAACTACCCGCTGTTGTTGGAGCTTATTATATGCAGAACATCAGCATTTCGAGAATGCTCATGTTCTTCTCTAAGTATATTATCGGGCAAGCTTTCATCCTCTACCAAAAATCAATTGCTAGTTAGACAAATATTGATTCTCCATTTATTGCAGAAACGTAATATTATTTTGTGTAAATTTTGTACCACAACTTTTGGAACATCACGAGGCTTCTAGTGAAGAAAAAAAAATATACTGGGTTGAATTTTCGTAAATGCACTTTTTTCGTGTATTTGTTTTAAGCTGCAACAAATTAATTATTGGAACTCTCTTGAAAAATGCCAAATAATTGCTATACTATTTCCAATTATTTTTACAACGTAATAGCAAAAATGTGAAAATTTGCAAACATCAATTATTATTTATACAAATATAATTGATTTTCTTTTTGTGTATTTGGGACGGAAAACGCAATTATCCTGGATGATAAAAAAATTGTTACGAATGTGTCCATATTTTTCTGCCTAAATATTTAAAACGAAACAGAAAATAGTGAGTACTGGGTTGATGTATAATTAACGACGATTACTTTGCGTCATCGGCACTAAAATAATCGTCGTTAATTATGCACCAACCCGATACAATTCGAACTGAGTCGAGGGTCGTAATATTCTAGCTGCAAAATTTATGAAACTGAGATTCAAACACAAAATCTTGTTTCTTCTTGACTCGACCCTCAAGATTGTATCGTTTCCATAGGATTGGAGCCTCACTTTCGGAAATTTATCCGCCACAAACAACCCCACTTTTGCCTACGAACGTAAACTCTAGTTTGTTATTTTCGACACATTTTGTCTTTCCCTGGGTTTCCTTGGAATCAAATGGAACGAAAGTATAGTATTTTTGTAATAGTTTTTTTTTATTGTCCACGGTGGTTACATTGTTCCCTTTTTCGGTATGGTTGGAAAAAAAAAGGGAAAAATCAATTAACGTAGAAAATTGCACAGTGGATTATTTCGGTTGACAGAGAAAGAAGCATGAGGGGATGATACGTTGGAGGTTACTACAGAAAAGAGACAATTACTGTATCTATCTATGTCGAAACCCTCTTTTACAAATCCTATTGGCGAGATACTTCGTTATAGTGGGTACCCAAAGTACATCTTAACGTGAAAAGGAATGAAATGGAATTCAATCATTGTATTCTAAGCACTGTTGAATTACAAGGAGAATTGTAGTAAATATCTTTCTGTTGGTAAGGTTCACTTCTGGCAGGTTTATCACACCCCACTTGCAAAGTATTTTAATAGATTTGTTACCGGGAATTTTAGCCCCTTCGTGATTGAGGCCCAGGTGAAATAAGGAAATTCGAAATTTGGTTATTGTAGCCCTTTTTTTAATTTTCACTCTTGATATTTTTGTTTCTTAAATTAAAAGAATTTTAATGGGAAGAAAATAAATATAGAATGACGTCAGCGACTGCGAACCTACTAACAATTACGTTACACCTGTATTTATTTTTATTTATTATCTAAAAAATGTTAACTAAAACTGATACCTAAAAAATTGTCACATAAAAATCTAAAAATTCGGGATTGATGTTTTAAAATTGAAACAAGACTTTTCCCACGCTGACATTTCTCCACTTGAAGACAAAAGTAATAATCGAATAAAAGCACCCGACAGATTTTACAGTTTCAGATACGATCCTCAACCATATCTCCAACCTTACCTGTTATTTCCCCTTGTTATAGTCAAGAACCCTCAGTAAATAAAATTGCAACAATTGTATTTGCTAGATTTTCAAACACTGAAATCAATCTTCATTGATAAGATTGGTACGATACTTGTGACTATTGTTATACTTGAGTTTATATTTCCAATCTGCCTTCCCGTTTAATGTTTTTCTTGGAAATGCCGTTCCTTTTCTCAATTTATGGAGAATAACTTCATACTTTAGTGACTTCTCTGTACGAATAGCACCGTACGTATTTCAATGTTGTGAATAATAATAAAGGAAATGTTATTAACTGTTACAAAATTGAATAACAACATCACTGATATATGTAATATAAATCCAGGTGATTATTACGCTAATTGTTGTTTTACAGAGTTAAAATATGTTAATTGTCAATTTTCTCTTAAGGGGCTATACGCATTTAAAAGGCCGAAAAAAGGCGATTTTTCAAGAATTTTTCCTGGAGAGACATTTTAATTTATTAATTTCAAACTTTGTGTATATATCGTAGTTGTCCGTGACTCCTTTCTCAATTTTTTTGGTATAAAAATAAACATTCTGACAGCCGCTGCAGCCAATCTCCGGGCGCACCTCGAAAAAAACACGTTTTGCGGTGAGCACGATATCTCGGGACTGGGTTATTTGAAATAAAAAAACTAAAAATTTTTCGTTAATATAATGTATTATCTCGTGTTTGATCGTTGGGTTTTGCAAAATACTAATTTTTAACAAAATGGCAGCTTCATAAAGCGGAAATATCAATTTTTCATGAGAATTGTTGACCGTAAATTGTTCATAAAATGAAAAATATTTGTCGCAGAGTCAAAATCAACGATCAATTACTAGATAATGTATCTATAAAGCTTGTGTACAAATTTGAGACCGATCGGTTTAGCCGTTTTTGAGAAATCTTGCTCACCGCAAAACGTGTTTTTTTTTTTCGAGGTGCTCCCGGAGATTGGCTGCAGCGGCTGTCAGAATGATTATTTTTATACCAAAAAAATTGAGAAAGTAGTCAAGGACTACTACAATATATACACAAAGTTTGAAATTAATAAATTAAAATGTCTCTCCAGGAAAAATTCTTGAAAAATTGCCCTTTTTTCGGCCTTGTAAGTGCGTATAACCCCTTCAGGGAGGGTTCTGCCTTGTAGGACCGAATAAGTAGGTGATATTTGCGAATTTTTTTATTAAAAAAACTGTTGAACGGGTTTATTTGAAATTTGGCAAGTTGTTTCATTGTACCTTTGAATATTATTACAAATTTTTATGAGGCTCTACAAAAAAAAATGTGCGTGTGTAGAGCGTCGATTGCAGAACGTTGAGAAAAAAATGGCACGTGCTGGCGTTGAAGGAAAGTGTCCTATGGTTTATCTGAAAAACAAAAAGGAAAAGGGATCCTTAATCTGCATGAACATGGCTATCTATGGACCTAGGATTATGGCTGTATCTGTTACCGTTCTTTTTTTATTTAAATAGTTCCTTGCGATTTTTGGTCGAAATTCGAACTTTTTTTTACAAAAGGCTGCCTTTTTAACAGTTTTTCATTTTTCTGAATTTTTCTGGTACCATAGATAGCCATGTTCATGCAGATTAAGAATCCCTTTTCCTTTTTGTTTTTCAGATAAACCATAGGACACTTTCCTTCAACGCCAGCACGAGTCATTTTTTTCTCGACGTTCTGCAATCGACGCTCTATACACGCACATTTTTTTTTGTATAGCTTCATAAAAATTTTATAATAATACTGAAGGGTACAATGAAATAACTTGCCAAATTTCAAATAAACTCGTTCAACAGTTTTTTTATAAAAAAATTCGCAAATATCACCTACTTTTTCGGCCCTACAAGGCAGAACCTGCCCTTAATTTAATAAGTCAAAAATTCCCAATTAAAATTCGAATAAGAATGAAAGAAAAATCAATGGAAAAAATTTAGAAGCAAAAAGGAGTATATTTTTATTAGTATATAAACAGAAAATCCGTATATAAACAACGTTATATATTTGATATCTGCAATAATATACAAAACCGTGATACGACTATGAAATTATTACAGTTCAAATACTCCGTTGCAGATATTAGAACATCATGCGGTTGAGGGTTGAAACTGCATATTCAGAGAATCGTCATCAGGATGATGTCATATCCGTGTCTTCTAGGAACTGGATGTCATAAATTTTTACGTTTCGCATAAAAATCATACCTAAGGTGTGGTCACTAGCAGACAAAGATTTAATAAATTAAGAAAAAAATCTTTGAATTACCGATAAATATATTTACACTCGATATTTATCGATTTTGAATCGCTCCCAGAGCCACTTTATTTACGTTTTTATAATTGCAACGCAATATTTTACAATTATAACAATCGAAACCTTGATCTAGCTCATGCGAGTGTTCCACGAAGGCCGTAGATCGATTATCTAGTTTTCAACTGTGTACGTTCCTTCATTTTAGACTGCCTGTATTAGTTTGACCAATGTAAATTCCTGAATAATCTTTACCCGGAATCTGGTGCATGGTATTGTACATTTATTTAATTTCCGCCTAGAATCTTGGGTTTTAAATATTTTCCAATAAAAAAACAAAAGTTGGTCACCCGATTCCTCGCGGCATCGGTTATAAAATGTTCGTTTGGTCTGAAATTTATTTATAAAAATTGCTCCGGTAAATGGAGATATTAGATGCTCGTCTATGAAATTAGATCACTCCAGCTTGGATTTAATACTCCGGAGCCACACTTATCTTTCTACATATATTGTCTAACAAAGATACGAGGTAGACTAAACCTGAAAGGAAGTCAATAAACTGTGGAAGTCAATGAACAGTCGATCAAATGTTTAGAGTAACAGTAGTAGGATTGTTATTATCGAATGGTATTGAATAAACGATATTTTTCTATGGTATCGAGTGTTAATGTGTTATTATTCCGGTAATAATTTTACCAGAGGTCGTAAAATACTTGACTTAACATGTGGAAAGGTTCCATTGAAATCTCTGAACCTTTGCACTGACAGCTATTTTATGAACAAAAGATCAAACCAACATAAATGTGGATATTATTTCCAATATTGCGCGTAAAGGTTATTCAGGAATTATCACTTGTCATTCCGAGAGACATTTTAAGACTAGACTGACAGATCAGATACAGTCAGTTGGAAACTAGATATTCTCTCGTTATTGCAAATGGACGTAATTCCTTCCACAAGAATCTGGAACAAATTACATCAGAATAAAATATTTGACCCTGCCAAGGTTTGCAAAGACATTTTCAGGTTGATCAAAACGTAATTTCATTATTATGGAACTATTATAAATAACAGTGTGATTGTTATGAAAACAATAATGACACAAAGAATCCAATTTTTGTATTGAAAAAAAAAAAATTCTCTATGTTTCAACTTTTTAGAATAATCGAGAAATCAATAATTGAGTCGGCAGTAATAACGACACGCCAAGTATTTAACCGTTAATGGTCACCCGGGGTCAAAATGACCCCAACCGAAACTTTAACTAGAATTACTATAAATTATTGGCGCCCGATTGGTCTAGCCTTCCCTCTAATAGTGCTTTGGGATTTCCTCTGTAAGATAAGATTAACGTCAGGAAACCCCTCTTCAAATGTCAAAATAAATACCTTTTTTTGAAGCGCCCACTTTGTAGTTATTTTTTTTAATACACTCCGATATCTCAAGAATATCACCCTAAAATTTTATGAAAAAATATTAAAAATTGTCAGAGTTATGATTTTTTAAGTAAAAAATTATATTTTTTACGGATTGCCTCCTTCCTGATATTTATTCGCCATTTTGAAAATTTGATAAAAATTTTTTGCGATGCTGTTCTCGTTCTAAAAGGTTCAAACTAATATCCTGAATTTTTATGAGTCGCTCGGAATGATATTGGCAACGTGGTAATTGTTTAAACATGGCTGGGGTCATTCTGACCCCGTGTGACCAATACGTTATTTTTAGAACGTGTGACCATTAAGGGTTAATAGAATTGTTCAAGAAGTATTGTCATTTGGTTGATTAACAAAATTAGCTTAAACAATATTTTCTTAATCAATAATATTAAATAACATTTTTTTCTATCTATAGAAATTGTTTATTATCGAATTTTATATTAAAGAGAATAACCAAAATATCATTTTTGATCATACCACTATTATGCAATTGTTATAAATAATAATTTGATTATCATAAGAAGAGAAATTGAATTATTACAAAAATTTGGGCCGAACAAAAATTGGAAAGCTCTAAAAATAGCTGTAAAAGTACCAATAAACCATTTACTATAAATCCGCAACCATAAAATACACTTTGGCAAGGAAACAGCATTTTTTAAGGCCTTTGGGGTTAATCCAAACCCACGTGGCTTGGGGGAAGAAGGCAATACTAAATTCCCAGCGAATGGTCCAATTTCTTTTGTACCGCATTTCCGCTTCCAGTGGTATCTCTCAATTAGTATACAAGTAAACACGGAGAAACTATTAGACAACAAGTGTACGTCAATTTATATAGAATAGAATAAACACAGTATCTACCTGCCGTCTTGTGAATTCTCCGCACGAATGCTTTGCCTGCAAAGAATCTCCCAAATGTACAGAAACAGACTATACACAGGGGGAAGGCAAACAATCTACAGTCGTAATGCACATCGCGATCACCTTTTCCTCCCTTTTCTGATCTTCCCATTGGATTAATTGCAGGAGGAAAAGGGAGGCTCCGAGAAAGATAGACATCTCGTAGAGGCAAGATAAAGAGAGACAATATCAGCTACAAGGTAGACTCTGGAGAGAATTGGCATTTGTACAAATAAGCACATCGCTAGTTTGCTAATGGGATTTTAGCGCCCCGTTTTGTGCCCATCCCTCTGTGCCGCACAGAAACCGTATCGATCATTAATTTCGGCACAGAATGGCAGGAAATATGGTTTACAGAAATTTCTATCCAAAGTAAACACCTTGGGAATTTGAAAAACTGGATTTGACAGCTTCCACATTTTTTTTTGTTGTTTTTTTTTTCGTGGATCCTTTCACCGGAAAGCTGCTAATTTCGAAGCTTTTCTCTGTACCTTCCCAGCCCGAAATTTCCGCGGCTTTGAAAATCCAAGTGTCGTATATACATATATATATACACGAGAGATACTTAAAGCCGCTAATTTCGCACAAGTCCTTTTGAAAGCTTTCAGCTGAGAATTCTTAAACTGCGGCATTTGGAGGCTTTCCGAGTACGAATGTGATATTAATAGAAAGCTCGAAACTCCAAACACTGTGTTTCAAAGCTTTTAAAGTACGGATTTTCCCTCTGGAAGCTTTCAACTTATTAAACTTCGTTTACAAATAAGGTTAACAATTTAAGGCGATAGTTGGGAATCTGTACTTTTTCATTTTTTTAATTGCCGATAATGCGTGTAAAGGTTTCTGTTTTTTTTTAGATTTTTTCATTTATTGTTCAGTAATTTTTTTGAAACACAGTTTTATAACGTGAAACTTTATCCGTCAGCGCTTTCATGTGTGTGTGTGTTTGTGTGACTCTAAATATCTGATGCTCTTCCAAACTTCCAAACTGATAATTATTATTATTATTATTATTATTATTATTATTATTATTATTATTATTATTATTATTATTACTACTACTACTACTACCACTACTACTAATAGAAATAATTATTATACCAAAAAATGGAATATTTGAATATTTTTGTTATTCCAAAGAAGCTAAATTGATAAATTGGGGGTATTATTATTGTTATAAATATTTATAATTATTATATACATATATTTACTATTTCTGTTTTCTCAATGCGTTTTTTTTCAAATTAGAAAATAGAATATTCGAATACTTTTGCCAAATTTGTATTATTCTAAATAAACCAAGTAGATAAATTTCTATTATTTTTATTTCCCACATTCACAATTTTTAATATTATACATTTTTATAATATTGACCCAAAACTAGAATACTTTTAAAGTTCTAAAGAAGCCGTAGCATCGATTTACGACTTTGCTAATCGTTCTAATAAATATGCACCTATTCCGGGCAAAGGCGTGCAAATGTTTATAAATTCAGTCCTAAAGGAAATAAACTTTAGGTATTTTCAAATAGCAGCAGGTGACGTATTTGAGAACTCGAAAGTCTTGTCTTTAAAATGGAAACGCTTTAAAAGAGTGCATTTATTTGTACTTTACTTTACAACAATTCTCCCGCGAATGAGACATAAATTTCGCAATTTTCTTGAGCAACGGCGTGCCACCTGCTGCGACTAGAAAAAAAATCCCAGTTTTTCTGCGCTACAAGCAATGCTCTTCTGCTTTTCAAATCCAGCGTGTCCTTAGCCGTTATGAGAAATGCAAATGCGACGTAATTAAAATGTAGAAAAATACGCATTTGTACCATATAATTTCTAATTAAAGGTAATCAAAAGATTGTAAAAGCAAAATCACGGACGCGAAGGAAGGAAAAAAAAAATTGTGGTTGAAAAAGTAAAGGTTCATCTTTTTTTCATGTTCACTTTGATTTGTACCATTGGACTTTACTGATTACAACGACCTCGTTGCTTTACATTGTAAGAGTGAGAGACAAAATGAACAAGAGAGGGAGAACGAGAGAAGGGGTTGCATATGTTGTACGTACACATACAACATATATACGATGAACCTTTCAACTGTACATAATGGTACTCGTCGTGTGTAATGCTGAAAGCATTGAACACACCTCTTTATGCATATATGAACCATCAACAGCACGACGATGAGTGTCTGTTAAGGCCATTGCAGGCATAAATGCATAATGAGACGTAAACAATCCTAAGCGTTGCATTACTTGCGTTACGCTTTGTTGGGCCCCACTTATCATTTTGTCCAATTTCAGATTTTTCGGGGGTTAAATTGTCGAGCGCAAATTGTCCAGGGGCATACATATGCTGGACCTAATTACGCTCGAGAGCGCACGGATGGTTGGGCTCGAAATGAAATACACTGGGAGAAGTTTGACGAGGATGCAACAGGAGATGGCACGATATCGCTCATGGTCCAGAAAACGTAACCCTAATGCACAACAATGATGCATCCGTCGCAGTCGAGATCCACTATGACGTGGATGCTTTGGTCGGATCTTTCGCAGACTCTCGCCTCTGAGATGAAAAGTATGACAATGCCTTGGAGGAGGCTTGACGGTATTGGACCTGATCCTCGAGAAGTAGCTCGAGTATCGGTCAAGACAAAAGCTGCTTTTCAGTATCAGAGAAGTGTCGTCCAAGGAAAAATTTATCTCGCTTTGGGATTGTATCAATTCCAAAAAAAAAACCAATTTTTTGGGGTTTCTTGTTGTTAGGAATTAATTTAAATTTGGTTCCGCTTCACATTACGCGTTTTTTATTAAATGAATACGTAATTTCTTCAGTCTTTCGGTCTTAAAATTTTTTTATTGATAAATTTGTTGTTATGACGTTTCGACAACTAATACGTTGTCATCTTCAGAACTATATATAACATAAATTAATATTATTAAGTATTACATAACTTATATAATTATTTTTCTAACATTTTTAATATTATTAATATTTACCACTGATTCTATTTATATTTTTAATTTCATATTATAATTTCTTAGATTTAAATTAATTTAATAATTCGAAAGTAAGATATTAAAGGTGTTTTCGACTACATCATTAAATTCGTAGTGACTGTTATGTTTGAAGCTATCAGTCTTGAAGTAAATTTAAAGTCGTTGTGTATAACTCTGATTGAATGTCTGTGAGGATATGTGTATTATATTATAGATGATATGTTTTCATTTTAGGAATGTTTCTGTTTCTTATTTTAAATACTGTTATCGTTATTTTCAGTTATGTACAATAATATTATGAAATTTATTTGAAATCTAATAAAGTATATTGTATTGTATATTTTATTATTTTGAATTATTTTAATTAATTTTAATTTTATAACATTTTTGAATATATTTTATCTATTTCTCTAAAATCTGTCATTATATTAACATTATTTTTATTACTATGTTGAATATGTAAAGCTTCTAAGGTTTTTTTTTTGTTAAATTTTTTTCGAATTCTAAAATTTTTATTTGTTCAAAATTGAAACTGTGTTACGTCTCTAAAATATGTTTTGCTAATCCAGATTTTTCTAAATTTTTTCCAATATAATATGTATGTTCATACATTCTTTTTTCAATACTTCTTTTTTATTGTAAAAAAATTCCCTAATAATGTTTTTCAATCTAAATATTATATTTTTACTCGTAAGTCTTGTAATACCAAGAAAAAGAAATGTTTTTTCGCATTTTCAGGCGAAAAAGTGATCCCTGGTTTAAATCGAGATCCCGAATTATTTTTCCAAGCATCACTTTTTCGCTTAAAAATGAGAGAAGAATTTAAAAAATTGCTTTGGCTTGGTGTTACACGACTTGCGATTGAAAATATAATATTTAGTTTGAAAAAAAAGAATTTGGGCTTAAATTGGAGCTAAATCAAGATTTTTCTCACAACAAAGGACCCCCAAAAAATCGTATTTAGAAATAAAATTATTTCAGTAAATAATATACTTTTATAAAATAATATATACTTTTTGTTGAATCACTATTTAACAACTTTTCTGTAATTTTTTTAAGTCGAAAAAGGCAGCAATAAAATTTTTTATCGCCATAGTCTCAAAAGCCCCAGTGTGCCAATTACGTTGTTTCAGTAAAATGAAAATCCACAGGATTCAAGGTATAACTTCAAATCACCTGGTTTCTGGAGAATTAAAATGAATGGTTAATAACACTGAGAAAAATCTGGGGATCCTAAATACCCTCGAGTCTGTTAAAATTGTGGTTAATAACGCTACCAAAAATCTAGGGACCCTAAATACGAGCGACTTTGAAGTATTCCTCTTTCTTACACTCCGGTGTAACTCAGTTTCGTAGTTTTGCTTAAATTTCTACACGAGTAAGTCGAGCTGACATAATCCGATAACACAGCCACGGTAACCTCAAATTTCTCAAGGGGTTCATCTTTTACATCGGGAACCGGAGTTCGAGGATATGCATGGAAATAACAATCGACAGACTGTTCGGGAGGAAGAAGTGGAATCTGCGTGTGGATTTGCATATATCGGTAACATTATTAAAGTATCCGCTGTGCTTTCATATATGCAACTTTCGTAGTAAGCAGATTCGTTAGAATTGTAGACTATCGCTGTGTGCTTGTGTCACGTGAAAAGGGGAAATAGAATTTCTTCGCTTGTGACTTCTGATGATATAATACGAGTTTATGAAGAGCAGAGTTAGAAACGACCGCAGCCGGTGTCTTTACGATATTTCGTGCTTTATGAGAAATTCTGAACCACATACTTAGGTATCGTATCATAAAAATTTGAATATTCATGGAATAACTGTACGATGTCGCCGTTTTTCAACTTCCTAGTGGAAGATATCGTCGAGAAGATTTTAGTGGGTTTCGAAATTCCTACGATTTTATCCCTAGAATCGTTATTTTTTTTTCCCAGTATTGATACTTGAGAATATTTCGAAGCTTGCAACCGAGAAAAAAACGGAGAAATGGATATTTATTGTAGTTTTACGGTTGAAGGGAAAAAATGTCAATTGAAAAAATGGTATCTTATATTTTCGCCGAGTCTGATATTTTTTAGTGCGATTTTATTAAATTGGTGCATAATTAACGACGATTTGTTTGGTTGAATTCGTGCAAAGTGCAATCGTCATTAATTATGCACCGATTTCATAAAATCGGTGCATAATCGGTAAATATTTCTCAACTTTTCTCTCGACGATTTAGAATTTAGTTTCCCCGAAACGAAAGTTTAATAAAAAAATTCCAAGGAACTTGGGTTTTAATAAGTTACGAGAAAAAAAAGAATACCAATTGACTCAAATATTAATGAATCACGTGAAAGCAAAATTGTGTCAAGACTAAGTATTATTCGAATAAGAGAATACCATAGTGTCATAGAACAACGATGCATCGATTTGAAATTCGTATATACAGCTAGCTATTGGAGGAATTTAATTAAAGGCACGAACTTTTTCCTCCTTTGAATGCTTTTCCCATTCCCACAACTATTGGTAAATGTTCTTTCATACGTAATTATTTCCTGTATAATATGCGTCGGTATGCACTATCTATAGAATGGAACATAAGAGAGGAAATTATGTGAAATCATCTGATAGTAAATAATTTACTATACCAATTTTTATTTACTGTACTATAATAATTTACTGTTACTGTATAATTTAAATGATAGGAAATAATGGCGAAGATTAAAAGCTGCGGAATAAGAAAAGTTGAAAAATGGCGAGAATGTTTATTGCTGTACTTACACGATGACTAGGAAGACTCGGTGCGGAGTAATGGATACTTTCAATGAATAGAACCCACGTACAACCCAATTTTTTGCCACGTTTCTCAACATCAGCGCGGAAGTGATAAGAGGAAAAGCCGGTAATAAATATTTTTGACTCGACGGACTTCGAATTACTGGTAGGATAAATGCACCAATAGGTGGACGGTTAAGCAAACTCTCATGCTTTTTTATCAAAATAATATACTAAAATACAAATAAGTTATAATAAAATGAATTATATTGATGTAAAAATATGTAATTAACTAGAAAAACATTACTAAAACTTTGTGAAACTTCGTGGTAATTAACAAAAAAGAAAAATTTATGAAAAAGACCAAAATCTCCAGAGATGGACAGCCAATACCAATAGATGGACGCTAAATTTTCTTATTTTTTTTTATTTCATTATTTTATTACGATATTTATAGCTTTTTTAGTGAAATACGAGCATAATAATGTAAATATTCCTTATATTTTTATTCATTTATAATAGTAATAACAAACAACGTTTACCGGACATCTGTCACATATTTACTAGTGGTGGCGCTCTTGAAGCAAAACTTCGTCGAATGTACGAACACACATATTGTATTAGAAAAAATTTAGAAAAATCAGGATTAGCAAAACATAGTTTAGAAACAAAACACAGTTTTAATTTTGAAAGAATAAAAATTTTAGAAAAAGAAAAAAATTTAACAAAAAGAAAAACTTTAGAAGCATTACATATTCAACACAGTAATAATAACAATGTTAATATAGTTATAGATTTTAAAGGAATAGATAAAATATATTCAAAAGTTTGCTAAAATAAACTTATTTAAAAATAATTCAGAAATTAAAATATATAAAGTCTCTCCGATATAATACTTTATTAGTTTTCAAATAGAATTTATAAATATTATTGTACATAACCGAAAATAACGATAACAGTATTTAAAGTAAGAAACAGAAACACTCCTAAAATGAAAACATATCATTTCGATCATCATACACATACTCTCACAAATGCCATTACTTATATTTATACATAACGATTTTAAATTGACTTTGAAACTAACAGCTGAGAACATTATTGTCACTACGAATTCAATAACGTAGTCTTCAACACCTTTTATAGATACTTTCGAATTATTATATTATTTAAATCTAAGAAAGTATGATATAAATTTATAATAATAATAGAATCAGTGGTAAATATAAATAATATTAAATAAGTTTAAAAAAATTATTATATAAAATTGTAATATTTAATAATTTTTAATTTCTTGTTATATATAGTTCTGAAGATGTCAACGTATTAGTTGTCGAAACGTCAATACTACAAATCTATTAATAAAGAAAATTAAGACCGAAAGACTGAAGAAATTATTACAAATATAAAGATGAAAAAAATCACTTTTTGCAATCAGGACTACATATAGCCATTAAAAAAAATTATGACTTTACGATTTCGTTCTTAAATTGAATGTAATTTCTTTTGGAAATAATATTTGTCCATCTATTGGAGAGTGTCCATCTATTGGTGTGTTTACCCTAGACGAGCTGCTCGTATTGCACTCTCGAATGATTCTCAGTTTTTGTTTTGTTTCGATGGGGTTTCTAGGAATTTTTTTTTAGAGGGTCTGACGTAACGCCTTAGCGCGAAAGGTTCATGGGTATTCGAGATTTCGTGGCGTGGATGTAAATATAAACATTTCGGCGTAATTTTATCTTTAAAAATATCAAGCTTGAGAGGTCTTGGCAATTCCTTGGAATCGGTTGGTAAGAAATCGTCGATACTCCGCATAGATGCTCATAGAAAATTTAATAAATTCGCAAATGCCGCAAAACGAAACTGAAACAATTTTTTTTTTAGAGTTAGGTATTATTATTGGAGCGATAAGAAATATTTCGCGAGCACATATTTGGTCAGAAAGCACGAAAATAGGAAATTCCTAGAGAAATTTGAAACCCGATACTACCCCTGTCCCATAATAATGGTAGCAAGTGAATATTTCAACGGGACATCAACCGCTACTATTGTTATGGGACAGAGGTAGTATTTTTGGAAAGATTATTTTTCTAACTTTACCGCTAGGCTATTTCTTGTAAAACCTGTATCTTTCAACCTGACTAAGGGACGATCCATCCAGAATCCAAATACTGTATTAACAGGTTTCGGGTAGAAGCTGGTACCATCGAAACGGTAGGCAAAAAAATAATTTTCCATACTTTGTAAGCGTTATCACGTACGATAGACATACTTTTAGTAGATGAGTCCCCGCTTTTGCAGCGTATGTTCTGTTTGGCTTGGTTATCTTTTAAGTACCTATGGTGAGGAAAGGGTTTGCTATTAGCAAAATAAAAATGGCTTCAATTAACCCTTTTTTCTTACCCTAAGATTAATCTTGTTTTGCAAAATAAAAATACAAAATTTCTTTCGCAATACTTACAATATTTTTTTAGTTAATAATTGATTTTCTAAATTATTACTAATAATAATAATATTCACTTCTTCAAAGAAAAAACATTTTTTATTCAAACAATTTTTTCTAAATTTAATGAATAAAGTATAAACATCTGAGTTTATTATTTAATATTTTAAAAATCAGATCTCAATAAATTTCAAACGAATCTTTTCAATGTAAAGGAAATATTTTTCTAAACTACAATTTTCCCTCATATGTATATACAGTAGAATCTCCGTACAAGATACCACAAGGGACCGGATGGGAATATGATTCCGAAAATTACCGTCCCTCCACTCAGCGGCCTGCTACGCCGGAGAGGAATAGAACTCACGTCCTTCGTATAAGATACCATGCAAAATAGTTTAAAGTTGAACCGATAATGTAGGTTGCTTTGTATTCCATATCCTTTTCCTTCTTTTTTTTTGTCACGTGACTAGAAGTCCGCAAACGAGGAGTTCTCGCAGTGTTGACAAGAAAGAAAGAGAGAAGAAAAGTTATTTTTACCGTTTGTGCAATTATCTCACGTAAGTAAATCAATTTTAAACGTACTAGTCCAGTGCGTCACGGAAAAGCCACTTCCCCGACAAAAAACTACGTTTACGAGTCATTGAAAATTCTCTATGAATTTTAAACAAAAAAAAATTAAAATATGATCTTAAATAATTAATAATTTATGATAATAAATTAAGAAAATCGTTATGTGTAAATAATTCTCATTTTTTCTCATTTATTTCCGTGGTTTCTTGTACGGAGTACGCAACTCCAAACATTCGGAGGCGAAGAGGCATTAGGAGTGGGGGTAGTGGATTAACGATGGGGAACCCGTGGTATCTTGTACGAAAGCATTCGAAGGTATCTTGTACGGAGATTCTACTGCATCTCTGTTACACAAATGATACATTCATTTTTATTTTATAAAACTCCACTTTTCATTCCATCCCAGATATAATAAAAAAAAACAAATTTTTGTCAATTACAGAAAATAAATCCTCGTCCCATTTTTCGTAATTTTCTTGCATATCCCATCCAAATCAATTTTTGCAACCATTTGAGGTACTCGGTAATAACAATATCTTTCTTCATTATGCAATTAACGAGACGGGTTTGTCTCTAAAATAAAAAAAAGTAGAGAGGTCATAGCGAGCAATGCTAAAGGTGTTACCAAAGCGTAATACTATAACAACATTGTAACGATTTTGTTCGCTGCAACAAAAGACTTTTTCAAAGTCAGTGACCTGCGCAAGCAATTACGCGCGTGAAATATTTTTTCAGTTCGAGTATTTCAGACACACAACGAGATGCAACGGGATAATACGATGATTTATTCTCTCGTTTATTAACAAATTATTGAAAAACACGCTGTTATTGCAGCGACAGAAATATTTCTTTTATCGTTAAATGCAGCATATGGCTGCATTTAATATTTGCGTATAAAGTGGAGAGAAATAACATATTCAAAAGTGGAGCGGAATATTTTTCCAAGTTTTACGGAAAACATTTCCCTCGCGTGAAACGGCAAGTCCTTTTTCAGTCTCGTGTGTCATTGTGAAACAACAATTTTCCGAAATTATGCTTTTTCATACACTACGAGCGCAATAAACCAATTTTCTCGCCGGCAAACACAGTTCGCTTCTTTCAAAAGCGTTTTCTGTTCTTGTATTCGAACTTTTAACAAAAACAAAAGCAATCTTATTGACTTCGCTTGCAACTTTGTTCCATGGACGAATTAATTTCCCTTTGCTTGCAAGGGAAATTGTTCCTACCGCAGAAAAATATCGATTAAAAAAAAAACCTGATTCGTTTAAAAAAAATAAAGAACCAATTTTATCAGTCACGAATTTATTTGTTTGTGTCAAGAAAATTGTTCGATGTAACAATAATGTTGCTCTAATTCCACGCGTTATTAAATTTTGTTTATTTAAGGGGGGAGGGTCAAGTAAACATCCGTTTTTCCTCGAATTATTTTTGAAGAGTGCGTGATATATATTTATTTAAAACTAATTACTTGTTATTTTGTAGCATCTAAACAATCTATAAATTTTTTCATGGGAACATATTCATAGGTTACTGAACAGCAGCTGCTTGAAATTGGTTTCTCGAAAATGCGCTGTGCAACGCACGGATCGCTCTAATTATCAGAAATCAAAGATCCATCAATTTTTCGTTAAAATATAGTAATACGCTTTGCATGAACCCATTTGAAAGAAAAAAATGAAAAATGAAAAATTCCACGCCACGTTGAAAAAGAAGTCGCAAAATCTTGTTATAAAAAAATGATTAAAAACATTGTTTATTTCAATTTTTATAAAAACCTTTAGGTTGATGCAAAGGAGAATAGTTTGGGGAATATTTTGTGCAAAATTTCATAGCGATCGGCTTAGAAATCTCTAAGCCACATTGCACGGCACGCGAAATTTTGCGTTTCGAGAAAAATGCGTTCAAAGTGTATATCTGCGCTCCGTACCGTTCGGAGCGCATCACTTTGACGACTCTGTAGGTACACTTAGACTTAGAATTTTTAACTGAAATAGTCGGAGCACATTCTCCAGATGGTAAACTAATTTTCTAAGCAAAAAAAAAAGGTCAAAATTTTTAATTTTACTTGACCCTCCCCCCTTAAGCGCTAAACCTTTTTTTTCCTTTCGATTTCATTTTAGATTCGAAAATTATTCTTTTTTATCAGATATTATATAATAACGAAATTCCATGAAAAATCGATTTTTGGTTAAATATTTGTAAAAATAGTTACCTTTGGTTATCGTAATTATTGTTGTGGAAATTTTAAACTAATTTAAATATGTTTATTGCTTATTATTGAATACTTCAAATTTATTTATCATTATCAGTTATTATTATTATTATATGTAATTGTTAGCTTTGGTTATCGTAATTATTGTTATGGTAATTTTAAACTAATTTAAATATATTTATTGCTTATTATTGAATACTTTAAATTTATTTATCATTATCAGTTATTATTATTATTATTATTATTGTAGTTGTTGTTGTTGTTGTTGTAGTTGACATTGTGATTATTATTATTATTATTATTATTAATCTCAAATTCTAGATTTTTTCGATTTTCTTAAAATTTCTTTAAAATTAACATATTTGGATCTTGATAATTTAGAATACTTTTAAAGATACTTTTTTTCTATCTCAAAATTTAAATAGTACATGCACAAAAAACGTCAGATTGTCCTAAAATCGGCTTTATCAATTGTTTTTCTTGTATCAATTTTGAAGTATTGGATTTTTGGTCAAAAATCCCGATCGAATACCTGTTTCCCTAGAAACAAAAGCCATCGTGAGACTTCGTACTCCGAATTTCGTTCCTCGTTCTTCCCATTCATCGCGAAGTCATTATAAAACGCCGTAGAACGATGAAGTTCAGGAAGTAAGGGAATAGAAGGAAAACGATGGAATAAAAGTACGATGCATTTCATAAGTGGGTGGATTGAATGATCTAAAAGAAGGGGGAACAGGGCACACGATACAGTATGGTTGGTCTAGCAGGAGGGAGAAATAATGAGGTGCCGGACGAACGAAGAGCAGCGTGGAAAGAGGAAAAGAGAATAAGAGAGAGAAGAGTTCTCTTCTCTTTATAAATCGCTGAGAATGTTTGCCGGGTTACTACGTTACGATACGACAGTGACAGTTGAAACACGCGAATCGACAGTTAGAAAAATTTATCTTCCTCTTCAACTTCGCATTCGCGCTTTTCTTCAACTTCGCCCAGTTCCATGTACTTCGACTTAATCCGGTTGCGAATACCAGAAAGGAGAACGAATTCTAACAAGGTAGAGCATCCTACCACCTACGCGGAGAACAAACGGTTTTTGAAAATCGGGAGAAACGAGAGTATAATGAAAACGCGCTCGAAATATTGAAGATTTAGAAAAATTTTGGGTTGGTGCATAATTAACGACGATTATTTTGGTTCACTTCGTGCAAAGTTATCGTCGTTAATTATGCGCCAACAGAATTTTCGAATTATTAGGGTTTGATGCGTAATTAACGACGATCGTTTCAGTTTCTTTCAGGCAAAATAATCGTCGTTAATTATGCGCCAACAGAATTTTCGAATTATTAGGGTTTGATGCGTAATTAACGACGATCGTTTCGGTTTCTTTCGGGGAAAATAATCGTCGTTATTTATGCACCAACTTTGTAACTATAAACTTTATCGTAAAAATGACATAATTAATGCAATCAAATTAGAGTTTATTATAATATTGATACAATTATAAAAAAATAAGAATAAAACATTCATATTGAAGATATAGTAAAGTTTTGGGTTAGTGCATAATTAACGACGATTATTTTGGTTCACTTCGTGCAAAGTTATCGTCGTTAATTATGCGCCAATAGAATTTTCGAATTATTAGGGTTTGATGCGTAATTAACGACGATTATTTCGGTATCTTTCAGGGAAAATAATCGTCGTTAATTATGCACCAACTTAGTAACTATAAACTTTATCGTAAAAATGACATAATTAATGCAATCAAATTAGAGTTTATTATAATATTGATACAATTATAAAAAAATGAGAATAAAACCTACAGGAAAATTTCGAAAGTAAATAAATCTCTTTAACAAAGTAACGTTTACTAACTCAATTTTCTTTACAAAAATAAACAATAAAAACAGTTGTTATAAAATTACAATTTATTATCAGCATTTTCAGAATGACATCCACTATTTTTCTAATTAATTTCATTATTTTACGTCCAGCGTTTGCTCGAAAATTCTCACGATTTTTCCAGATCTTTTTCAAGAATTGCTCTTCCATGGGAAGCTTCTGCCGATGTGAATTTTCTCATCCCAATTGGTAGAAGTTTCCATGAGGTTTTTTTTTAAATTTTTTGAGGAATTGTTAAACATTTGGTATACGAAGAAAAGGAGGGAAGAAGCAGTTGCTCTTATTTTTCACACGCAAGCATTCTTGCGGAAACTAAGGGTGTCGTTTACCGTTCCGTAAGAGAAAAGGTAGCTGCATTTTTTCTGAATGTGCGATAATATTCGTTATTGCTACAGAGAAACTTTGTCGTATTCTTTGGGAAAATGCTTTTCCCTTATTATTCCCACATTTGGACGGTAAAAAGTGCAGCATAATTTTCTCGCTGTAGAGACCAGCAGGAAAATGGAAAAACGGGATAAGGTTCGGTCAAGAATGCAATCTTATATTTTGAAACGTCTTTGTAAATTATTTTCTATTACATATTTTGATTAAAGATAATTTTGTTGTTTTTTTACCATCAAAAATCGCTGCTTTTGGTTTTTTTTTAGTAAAACCAAATCCCATTTTCTGTATCAAACTTATTTTTACGTTAGAATTTTCGAAACGGATTTTAAAAAAGAAATATAAAAATAGTTTTGGAAATTCCAGTATTTTTAACTTCGAAATTATTTGATTTTTTTTAGTTTGATTGTAAAATATATTTGTTTTTCGAGAAATTGATAATTTTAGAATTTTTAGAGCTACTTTTTTATCTGTTTCTCAAAATCTGGTTTAAAAATTTTGAAAATTGAATTGTTTATAAATTGAAAAATATTTTTTTACAATTTACAAAAAGAATAATCGTTCAAAAGATTCTTTTCCATTGTAACAAAAATGAAAGATCAATTCCGAAAAAAAAGAGATCGATTAAAAGTAATTAGTTTAACTCATCAAATTCTTGAAAAAGATCAACCTTAATCTGTATCGATTGATATTGTAATTGGATTGACATCACAGTTCAAAAGTGCCCTCGCCATTAGTGTGAAAATACGTAATCGAATGAGCATTATTGCAGAAGAAAAAAAAACAATACGATTAAATTAAAGAAAAACGAAAGGAATGAGAAAGTGTCGTGATATATTACCGTTATTGTTGTTATAAAAATGGAAAGGAAATTATCGTAATGTGATTAGCGATAGTTAGCCTCCACTTCACGTGCCAATGAGAACGTGTTATTCAACGTACAGTAATTGCATATATTTTCGATAAAAAGGAAAATTAGGTGAGTCGAAAGTTTTTATACTTTTCTTTTATTTCATTGTTTCGAGGATTGTCAATTTTTATCATTTTTGACAATCCCAAAAATCGACCGATGTCAATCAGCGAGATCAGAGTAAACAATTTTCAAAATCCCTCAGAGATCAGATAAATGTCATTGAAAAATATTTAACAGTAATTTGTTTCGAAAAACTTTAGATTTTTCATAAATCAGATGAATGTTATTAAAAATTTGTCGCGCTGACTCGTTAAAACGAGTTCAAAAACTTCTTCGTCGGTCAAACAAATTCCACTAAGAATTTTGTAGAGTGATTTGTTACGAAAAAAATTCAGAATCCTTCATGAATTAAATAAACGATGTTATTAACAATTTTTTAGAGCAATTTGTTAAAGAAAACTGCAAACGCTTTATAGATCAAATAGATTGCTAGGGTTTAAATTATTTATTATTATTGCTAATAAATTATAGGTGTATATATAATTTATTACCCTATATATATAAATTATATATATAGGGTTTAAATTATATATTATTATTGCTAGGTTCAAATTATTTGTTAAAAAAAATCAGAATTCGTTAAAAACTTAAAATAATCGTTGTTACGTATTTTTTGGGTAATTTGTTTGAACAAATTCTACATTTTTTTACAGATCAAGTAAATGTTCTCGTGATTTGTTGAGAAAAAAAATGTTTAAAATCCATCCTGAATGAGACATATACATATTTTTAAACGTTCTTTTTTCAGTGTTTTCAAAGCATTCCATTGTTTAATTGATACCACATGCAAATTGTTGAAAAGAAAAGTTGTTTACGTAAAGAAAATTATTGGATCAGCAGTTAAAGGTTATTAACGACACTGTTGGGTTAAATGCAGACATGAGGTACATACTCTGAAGGGAGTAGAGAACAATCGAGTGATGCCGCGGCCTTAGCTATCATGAATTGCACATGACGCAAATTATGTTGCTACATGCATGGCTGCAGTATCCCTCGTTTAACCTACGGTTTAAGTTGAAGTCCGGACCATCGGTATCAGGGCGTAAGAGCTCGGGGAAAAAAGAATTCTAGTGACGTTTGTCACGGATTTCGAAGCGTTAACAAATAAATTTCATCGCGACTTGCATTTCCTCTCGGTACTGGTTCCTGTCCTTGGCAATGCGAAATAATATTGCTGCAATAAATAGGAAGCTAACGATGAATGGAATACACGCATGAAAAGAGTCCGAATGAAATTCTTGAAGAGTTCTTTGAAAGAAACGTTATTTATGTTTATTATCTCTTTTGGCATTTATCGTATGTAATTATAACCCAAATGAGATATAACTATGTGAAATAAAACATCGAGTGTATATATATATATACACATATATATGTATACGTTATAATGTCTGCTATCTCAGTGACTTTTAAGAAGATGTAGATGAAGTCAATGGTTTGCATAGAGCCTAGTAATATCTTTCTGAGGAACTTCATTCTTTTATTCTCACTTCGATTCTTTCCAGTTAAAAAATCATTTTCCAGGAAAAACAAACGTTCACTTAACCCCCAGCGGGTACACTGGGTGAAATTTACCCGAGCATTCAATGAAAAAAAAATTACTTTTTGGAAAATCTGTTCCAGAAAGTTTGCAATCTGTTTCCAATCTGTTCTAATTATATATAATAATTTATATAATTTAAACATTTGAGATTTTAATCTTTAGGTTTATAAACAATTATATGTAAATTTTATGGAATCTAAAAATGAAAAAAGACCGCAGAGCAAATGTAATATTAAGTTGAATAAGTTTTACATAATTTTCATATATCCATTTTTTTATGTAAATGATTTGTACGGGAATAAATATATTTTCATATCAAATATTAAATTTTATATATATTATATTATCTATTTATAATAAGATATATGTAATAAAATTTTTATTTTTAATTGTTAAATTTTTCATTTTCTTTATTTGTATTAATTATTATAAATTTAACATTTTTGGAAAAGTTCCTTTGTATTTTTCAATGTATAGAAAAACCTATATATTTTAGCGCATAATGCATGGCATATTCGTTTTTCTGAAATTTCGGAGATGGATTTAAAAAAAAAAACGTCTCAATACGATAATTAGAAACCGAGATATCGTAAATTGAAAATCGCTTGGGTATTCTTCACCCAGTGTACCCCAACCGGGATTATCTGGAAGTGAACCCTCTGAGGTTTAACGGGTTAGGCCACTCTAGGATTTTCGAAAAATCGAATTTTTTTGTTTGGTCTTAAATGGTCCCTTGGTATCTCAAAAATGATGTCCCAAAGGATTATGGCCGGGACAAATCTCAAAGTACTCGATTTTCGAATTTTAGTATACGGCCGCCCGGTCCGCAGCGAGCTACTACTCAAAACTTCAAACGCGTTTATCTCGAAACCACATTTTTCAAAATTGCCGGAAACAGAACTCGGACAATTTTCAACCGATTAACTTGAAATTTCAAATATATTTATAAAATTACATTACCCATAAAAGTACATATCACTGTTTTTTTATATTGCTCAGTTCATTTGTTATGAATAATTTTCTGACGATTTTTTTGGCAATTTTTTTCAGAAGTGCGCCATTTTGTCAAAAATCAATATATCGAAAAAGCGATATGTACTTTTATGGCTGCTCTAATATATAATCGAAAAAAAGTAACTGACTTATTATAATTAAAAAATTACAGGTGGTGCGTTTCCGGCAGTTTGGCCTGGAAAAACGGAGGCGTCTTTGCAAAAACGCTGCATAGCCATTTTGAACATAACCGCTTCAAAAAAATTAGTTTACACAGTCGATGATATGTATAATAAACACCCTTTTTCGTAATTGCGATTTATTTTATAGTTTGTCTAAAAAAAAATTCCCAAAAAAGGCCTATTTTTTCGGCCTCTAGAGTGGCCTAACCCCTCAATGATGGTTCGAACAATTGTTAGATTAAACAAAAATTGTTTTATTTTTATTTTCCATGAAACCCGTTTTCTTTCAAGAAAATTGTTCTGCAACTAAGAAACCAGTAAAGTTTTCTTCGCATTGCATTAACCTCTCCAAGGATACTGACACGCTTAGTTTTTTTATAAAATCGTATAAATGGAAATACTGTACACACGTTTCAGGGATTTCACAATTTTCTCCCATTCTTGTCTTTCTCCTTTGTTTTATAAACGTGAATAATTTGAAAATAAATACAATGGAATGAAAAGGCTTTGTAATTTTTTTTTACGTTATTGATAAACTGAAAACAAACGGGAACTGAAATTCCTGTTTTACGAAAATATTTTGGAAATGAAAAAAATTTCTCCTAAAATTATTTCCTTGATGTTTTCGCACGTAATTTTTTTTGCCGAGAAATCCATGGAAAAATTTAGAAATACATACATATATACATAAATACATACATTCATATTTATACACGCATACATACAATCTGTACCCTCAGAAATATTTAGAATAAAAGAGTAGTTGCTAAAAATACACTTTCACGAGAAGAAATAAATTATTGAGCTGTTTTGGAACAGCTAAATCGCAAAAATGCCTTTCTTTCGCAAATATTTGTATAATAAAAGTAGGGTAAAGTAAAAAAAAAACACAATAAGGAATCGTTTAATAAAGAGGTACGGTAATAAATTGCTCGAAACAACTGTGCACACGGGAAAAAAATTTGGGTATAATTTAAGAGTCAATTACACGCACACTCTCCCATACGCCTTGAAAAAAAGCTTGAAGAATATAGGCGATATAATACGGCCATATGTTCTGAGAAAAACAAGGAAAGGAAAGCAAAAAATTACGTAAGGGTAGAAATTGTTTTATATTTAAATTCTTCATCACCCGAAAGAAATTTCTCGCTACAGCTTTTTTTCCCCCCCAGTTTTTGTGAATTCGTACTCGCGAGGCTTGTTTTCAACGATATTATTAATTCCTCGTTTGTAGGATTTATAAATCATGAGTATGCGTATGAGTCACGAAGAAAGAAGTGGGTAGAACGATTTGTTTAGTTTTACTGTGTGCTTCTTCGCCCTGAAGAATCTTTATTTATCCTTCAAGCCAGACACCATAAAAATTACGCGTTAATTAAAAGAAGCTTGAAGATTTTCTGACGAATCCTAGTCACTTAGCCGTCTCATCTTTTTTCCCTCGGGAATACAAATCTAGAAAGTTTGTAGCGAGAAGTCCTAAAAAAATCTATTTTTTCCCAACTTCCGCTAGGATTTCATCAAATTTAACTTTTGGAACCGATTCTACGCGAAAAATTACCCCTAAAAATGACTTGTCCAAAGTGAATTTTGAAATTACAATTTTTAGCCTATTTTTGGGGAAAGGGGTAGGGTATGGCCAAAAAAATCGACTTTTGGACAATTTTTTTGCGCACTTTCGGAAGACCCATATTCGGTGTATTTTTTTTCCGAGGAATTCATTTTTATTGTCAAAATTCCAGTTTTCTTACGGGAAGTGCGATTTTTCCTTAAAAAAACCAACTTTTTTCCAACTTCCGCTAGGATTTCATCAAATTTGACCTTTGAAATCGATTCTTCGGGAAAAATTACCCCTAAAAATGACTTGTCCAAAGTGAATTTTGAAAATCACATTTTTAGCCCATTTTTGGGGGAAGGGGTAAAAAAAATCGACTTTTGGACAAGTTTTTTGCGCACTTTCGGGAGACCCATATCCGATGTATTTTTTTTCCGAGGAATCCATTTTCATTGTCAAGTTTCCAGATTTCTTACGGGAAGTGCGATTTTTCTTCAAAAAACCTACTTTTTTGCAACTTCCGTTAGGATTTCATCAAATTTAACCTTTGCAATTGATTCTACGCGAAAAATTACCCCTAAAAATGACTTGTCCAAAGTGAATTTTGAAATTAAAATTTTTAGCCTATTTTTGGGGGAAGGGGTAAAAAAAATCGACTTTTGGACAAGTTTTTTGCGCACTTTCGGGAGACCCATATCCGATGTATTTTTTTCCGAGGAATCCATTTTCATTGTGAAAATTCAAAATTTCTTACGGGAAGTGCGATTTTTCCTCAAAAAAACCTACTTTTTTCCAACTTCCGCTAGGATTTCATCAAATTTGACCTTTGGAATAGATTATACGCGAAAAACTACCCCTAAAAATGACTTGTCCCACCCCGTTTTCAAAACTTTAATTTTTACCCCATTTTTAGGGAAGGGGTAGTAAAAATTCCAGATTTCTAATGAGAAATACGATTTTTCCTCAAAAAATCTACTTTTCTTGAGGCACCCTCCATCCGATACACACTGAAAACTGTAACATTTTGAAAAATCGAACTCAAGTGCAAGCATTTCCTGTTCCCAAGCTGAAGTAATTCCGGAAACCATGAAATCCGCAGGAACATTTGTTCACACAGAGGATGTTTGCACGGAATAAGGAAGCAAAAATCCATACAAGTACATACGGATCTATATACATACGCATACGCACATATATACACGCGCAGTTAATAGGGTCCATGTATCTACCTCTGTTATTTACAGTCGCGTGTGATGGGAATCATCGATTCGTGTAATGACTCCGTCGAGCAATTTACGGGTAATCAGCTATCGGACCAATCTAACTTTCTCTCTCCTACTCTCTCTCTCTCTTTCCCTGTCGATATTATACTCAGCATGGCCACCAACATATGTCATGCGATTACATGATGTTATTTTCTGTCACATATGTGTCTATTCATAGACAAGGTGACTGCAAATACCAGGGAACATCAGATGTTAATGAAAAAAAAAATGGAGAAAAACACTAATAAAGGTGTAATTTTGAGGCCGCAAACACCTGAAGTGTGGCAGGAGTGTATGTACATGAGAGAGATTTCAATTAGATGATGGAATTTTAAGTTTCTAATTCAAACTTTATGGATTCAGCAAAAACGGGTGCTAAGCTAATATTATTGGTACCACTCGCCATGTGGCGATACTAATTCCAAAGGTACGAACTCTAAAAATTTCGTGAAATACTAATTTCTAAAAATTAGCATTTCTCTAATAATTACTAATACTAATTACTAATTTCGAAAAATTAGCATTTCTCGAGGAGAAAAATTGTGTACCTGGATGTTTGAAGGTCGGATACTTTTAGAGTCTACAATTTGTAAAATTCTCTGAAAAAATAATAAAAATGCACTCGTCACCAAACCCTAGCGAAAACTAGTAAAATTGAAAAAGTAATAAAAGTTAGAAAAAATATCGAAAATATAAAATTTCGGTAAAAAAATAATATATAAAATAACAACGCAAACATTTATTATTAAATTATACTTAATTGTTAGCTTTCGATCAAAATCTATTACTTTGTTGGTTTTATACCTAATTTTTCCAAGATACGCAATTTTTGCGAATGGGGAATATTTGAATCCAAAATTTCTTCGCAAAAATAATGTATAAAATAATTCGCAAACTTTTAGTTTAAAATTAGCGTTAATTAGCAGCCTTCTATAAGACTCTACTATTTTGTCACTTAATTTCACTATTTTACATCCCAAGCGTATATTTATTATTTTGCGTCAACAATTTTTCTTACTCCGAGGTTTGTTATTTCCCACTACAGAGGATTTGACCACATCCATCTTCAAATGCACAAACTGTATTGAGTTTCAAAGAATTTTTCGATTCGCTTCTTTTCTGAGGAATACAGTTTCACACTTGGTGTCATCGAATTTACTGGTATCATGTAGACGCAAGTGAAGTGTGGTCTGGACTGTGACAATGCTGCTTTTCTGCATGCGAGGTCCACTAAGAACACGATCCGTTGCACCAACAACTGACGGATTCAGGAAAATCGCCCGAAAGAAAAAAAAAGCAAGTGTCTGAGAAATCCGATTAAAACTTATTCACGGTATTCAATCATAGTTTGAAGTCCGTTGCGGGCGTTTCCCGAGTGTCCGTTTCTACTTTGGCTTTAGCAGGCTGCGAGGTATCGCTAATGAGCTGTTGAGAAACTATGAAATCTCTAAAAGACTTTCAGAATCCAGAACTCCATTAATCAGAATTTTTTTAAATTCGCTCTTAATTGGGTGTAAAATAAATATATAAAAGTATAAATAATTCGAACTATTGTTGTAGTCCGATATTTCTAGTACTTTCAATTATATTTATTACTCATCTGATTAATTTCATGATTTAGTCAATTAAAAATGAAATAACTCGAGCATTTATTTTTTTTTATGCAGTTTTAAATTAGAACTCCAGTAAATTGAATTTTTTAAAATTTGGTTATGGATTGGATCTGGAATAAATATATAAAAATATAAATAATGGGAACTATCGTTGTAATTAAATATTTCTAGTACTTTCCATTACTTTCACCATTGGATGAATAAAAAATTAAACAATTCGTGCCTTAATTTTTTATTTTTCTATATATGCGGAATTCCATTAATCTGGATTTCGAGAAATCGGCTATTAATTGGGTTCGAATTAAATACACAGAAATAAATAATTGAAACTAATGTTGTAATTATATTTATCATATTTATTGCTATTTTGACTACTTTCATGATTGAGTCACCTAGAAATTAAATAATTCGTGTCATTATCTTTTTTTCTTCAGTATGCAATATCAAATTAAAAGTCCATTAACTTGAATTTCAGAAATATTGGCTCGTAATTAAGATCAATTTTCAAACGGAATTCGTATTCCCGTGAATATTCCAATTATTGGGTTGGCAAATAAGTTCGTTCGGTTTTTAACACTAGAATAAAACACAAAAACCGAACGAACTTATTTGCCAACCCAATAAATGTATTTTCGAATGACAAATCCTGCGAACGAGGGTCCTTCAATTTGGAAATCCCTCAAAACAGATAGAATGTAAGTCGAATAGGAAGCGGAGGTCTGATTACTACGTTAAAAAATTAATTAAGTGCCCATCAGGTTTATTTGCCGCGACTACTTAATGATACTCGAAAAAGAGCCCGAGCTTTTATTTAATATCCCTGTTTGACAATCGGAGGTTGAAAATCCAATAGCTCGAAATGTGGAACGTGCGAATTGCACGTTTGGAAATTTCAACCTTTCCAGGCTCCCGTGCTCGGGTGTCTAATGCTACTCAATTTCACAGTTCTGCTTTACAAATTTATGAATGTGTGCCGAATCATGAAACACGTGTCGTATTCATGATTTACGAGTAACTCACTGAAATTTATGCCACTCGGTTATAAAAATTTCTTGCAAAACAGGAAATTCGCTGACAGGTACGGCATCGTCCGAAAAGTGCTTTTTACCTTGAAGCGAAAAAATATCGATCAAAGAACGTTGCGTAAGAATTACGTAAAAAATTAACAAACCGCACCTCGTCCTCTTCCGGATGCCCAAACTTCGCTGTCGTCATTAACTATTTCTGCGATGATGCATTAACCGTAAATCTCACTCGTGCGTGTTTATAACAACAAGAAAATACAGAGACCCGGGAAACTGGAGCAAAAATCCAATTAAATTGGGTCAAGATGGAATTCTTCCCACACCTGGAGGTAGTTCGCAATAAATTGCAATTATTTGCAGCGGCGTTGATTGCCGTCGAGAAATTTAGTACCATCCTCGATACTTCGTACGGCAAGTGGATGGTATCGAAATATCTTTCCATTCGTCGGAATTCGAAACGGGACATGGAAATTAAATTTTAATATAATTCACCAGATTTTGGGGGAAAAAATTGTAAAAAAAAGAAAAATCGTTTGTCAAATTCGGTAAAATAATAAACGTGCGATTCCCGGCGAGAAGTAAATTTGAATTTGTGTAGAAAAGTTACAGGTTGCAAGAAATTTTCTAGCAAATAGAAACTTTTTTTGCGAAAATTTATTAGTTTGGTAATTTACACGAACAGTTTTGCGAGATACTTTAGAGATTGGAAAAATTCTAGTTACCGAAAGATTCGTATCTACCGATAGAATGCAATCTCGTGCTAACTTGTCGGCATATTTCGCCTCGTTCGCTATTACAGTTAATAGTTATTACATCGCTCCATTTCACTCACATATGAAGCGCATGAAATGTTGTTGGATTCAAACGAAGTAGAACAAATGAGTGCGTGTCAGCGTAAGAAATTGCCCGGTACAGTGTAATGCAAAAGTGTTATCCGAGTTCTAATAGTTATCATTAATAGTTATAATAAATCTTACGATTTTGTCGAACGATCCCTAAAAAAATAACAGTCGCGAAAAAATTCCAATAAAAAATTCCAAATCCGACCGAGAATTCTTCGAGAAGCTATAAAGTTTCTTATTTTTATTAATTTCCAAATATGATAATAGAAAAAAATTATTTACTCACTTCTAAAATATTTTTAAAAAATGGTATGAAATTCTGGAAAAATTCAATTTCAATTTTGTATAAAGTAATTATCGATCTGTAACATTTTAAACCTCATTGTCGGAGTGTAAAAGTTTTGAAATTTCATACTCGAAAAATGAGAGGCATCGTTCCTATTTCAAAATTTAATAATTAATTATATTTTCAAAAGTCTCAACACTGAAAATTGAGACTCTCGAAATATCAAAATGATTTCCAGTAAAACCTCTACTATTTTCATTTTCAATTTTTATCATTCAGATTCCTAACATTTTTATTTTCTGGCTCCAGGCATCGAATCGTTTAAAAGTAAATACCTTTGCCATTTGAGTACTAGAAAAATTCGGCGAATTATTGGATGAAACGGAAAAGGGGCGCATATTTATTAGCACGAAAAACAGCTACCGAAACTACGCAGGAAAAATACGGAGCTTTATATAGGGTTACCGAAATTTTGCCGAGAGCTTTCTACCACTATTGCTGCTTCTACTGTTGCATGTTACCATAGAAACGGGACGAATGGTGCGTGACGTCTGACACAAAAATTCTAAGTCACTTTTTATATGTTTACTTGTATCTTTTTTTTTATCAAGAACGTACGTTTATGAAAATATATAAAAATACAGAACATCCCCATGGGGGGATTCAAATTCACCCCCTTTGAGTTTAATTCAAAGGGAATAATTTCAGTTCCTTTGCATGGGGAACCGTTGGCAATTCCTATGGTTTTTTTTTTTCTTTTTTCGGAATTAATTACGACGTTTATATAAAATTTTTTAGGCTTTTCTGATTCCAAAAAAAAGACTGATAAAATTTCCATTGTGACACATTTTTCAGTTCGTAAATAAAAAAAAATATTAAAATAGGAATATAAATAAATAAATGAATGATAAAATATAAATAAATTTCTGGTTCTCGAAACTTTCGAGCAAATTGGAGTTTTTTTTTTAATTCTTAAAGACACACTGGAAGTACATTTCCTTCATCTTAACCTCATCGTGCCTTTTCAGGTACCGTTATCTTGGAAACTATAAAGACGTTTTGTGAATTTTTCGTCGAAATTAAAAGGCGTTTTGGAAGAAAAAACTTTTCCGTCTCTCGCATTCTTTCTTTAACGTCAATAGCCCAGAAGTTATATAAAGAAACGTTACTGCATTCATGTACAAACTTTCGTGGTAATCTACCTTCGCTTTCTATTAGTGCCTCTAGTGACTACTTGCAAGCGTTTCGAGCACCTCCAGCCCTGGCGTTAGTGAAACGACCGCAAAGCCTCGCAAGCTTTAAGCTTGCGGATCTTGAAAATTGCCATGAGTGGAAAAAGAGAAGGAATTTTTATTCCGCGGAGAAGGACGCAATATTGAAGTAACATCTTTTGAAGCAATACATTTTGAATGCAAATGGGTCCCTTTCTCAATTACTGACGGTGTCTTTGCTAATTATCATAATTAGCATCCCAGCTTTTATTCTTATAAACAATCTTAAGGAAAAAGCAGATTCGCGACACTGAGAAAATTTAATTCTTTTTTTTAAAATTCACGGTTTTGCAAGTAAATATAATATTTGTCCCTTAATCAACTTGAAACACCACAGGGCATTTAAATTTTAACGTACTTACGAAATTTTGGAAGAAAAGGTACAAAAGTAACAAGTTGCGAGAAATTTGTTTACGAAAATTATTAGCGAGATGCATAATTAACGACGATTATTTTCGAAGCAATGATGGAAAGTAATCTTCGTTAATTATGCATCAACCCAAAATTAGAAATGTCAATTTTTACCATAAAATTGCAATTCATTATTTTTATTCAAGGATTTGCAAGCAAAGGAAAATTATTAGCTCCAGGCGAGCGACGTATAAATACGGTAATTAAGTAATTAGGTAATTAAATAAATACGAGTGTGATTAATTTTTTCCGAGAGGAAATAACTTTAATAAAAATATTGTGCACCAGCTCGGTGTCATTGAGAATGCATCGTGGCAGCTGCCGATGATGTTTTCACCTGACATGATCTCGACAATGTAAACTGTCATTACAAGGCCGAATAAGTAAGAGAATGAAGGCCTCCTGTCTTTTTAATACTTTAACCCGATTATCATTATGCCGATATATGCCTGTGTACCGTGATTCAATCGCCATTAATTAACCGACAGTGACGTTACATGAAATATAATATTATCCATGAGAGATGCATGAAATAGAAACAGAAGCTAATGTCATTGGCAATTTCTCCTAAACAAGCGATGGGTTATCGACGTTCTGGGACTTCAATCAAATTGAATTATTCTGTTAAATATCCACCATGGAAAAAATTATATATGTTATGATTTTTGTATAATGGAAAAAACATGTATGTTATAAATTTTATATAATATAAGTATAAAATATAGGGTCTCCCAATAAGAGGTTTCATTTTAAATGAGTTAAACATATTTGACGGTTTACAAATACCGCGAATTTTAAAATGAAACCTCTCAAGGGGTTACCTAGTTGGCGGCCGAAAAAAAACGTGTTTTGGTGAATTTTTTTTTGGGGGAAAATTATTGCAGATTTCGAACTATTTTTTTTTATAGTAAAGGGTATATCTTCGACTCTGTTTCATAATTTTTCTATTGAAAAAAAAATTCACAAATGTAGGAGATGCAATGCATTTCCCGGACCGCTAGGTCTTCCGCGGTGACCACTGTCTCTTCCACCTCACTCGTCAAAAATAAAAAAATCAAATAGATTATGTTTTTGCATTGTATTATCTAGTCCTTAATCGAAGGATTTGAGAAAATATTAATTTTTGAAAAAATGGTCGACGAAAATGAAGTGATATTTTCATCGAAATTTGGACTTTCGCGTTCAATCGTCGACCATTTTTTCAAAAATTAATATTTTCTCAAATCCTTCGATTAAGTACTAGATAATACGATGCAAAAACATAATCTATTTGATTTTTTGATTTTGGACGAGTGAGGTGGAAGATACAGTGGTCACCGCAGAAGACCTTTTTTGAACAGCGGTCCGTGAAATGCATCGTATCTCCTACATTTGTGAATTTTTTTCCATAAAAAAATTGTGAAACATAGTCGAAGATATACCCTTTACTATGGAAAAAAAATAGTTCGAAACCTGCAATGATTTTCCCAAAAAAAAATTCACAAAAACACGCCTTTTTTCGGCCGCCAACTAGATGTAACCCCTTAATGGAAGTCCCTATATATATTTTATGAATATATCTGGAGAAAATAAAATTACATGTATTTTTGGGAAATACGACTTAATACCAGAATATGAAATTGCCATCCCTCCTTAGATTATAATTATAGCTTCGCCCTCCCTCTCTTCCTGTATTTTCTGCATTGCACTCTCCTCTCGTGTAAATTAGCACGCTATGTGCGGGAAAGGTATTAATGCCGATAAATGCATATGTGTATAATACCTACCCCGCACGTAGTGTGTTAATATAGTGCCTGATACGCGTGCTACAGCGGGGTGTAGAATTCCCGGGAAATGTAGGTAAGAACAAACCCCATACATAACAAAGTACGGGCAAATTGACTCTGCGGTCACTTTGAACCCTCCTCGTTACACAGTCTCCTGTTCTGTGACTGAACAACTATCATTTGTTTGTTACAATTATTAATTGCCGTCAAAGCGCTGGGATGAAAGCGTGGGCTCTATTGCCAAACCCAGATATAGGTCGACAAATGTAAAAATTACGGGGGTGGTGGAAAAAATTCTGTTAATTTCGATATTCAATTTTTCCTAATTGCACGATTCCATTGCTGGCCTTGTGGACATCAAATTTTGCGTCGTTTGTTAATTACAAATATATTATAATCAAATATTCTGGGTGATTTTTGTTTTTGCATGAGGAATTTTTAACTTTCCTTTTGAAAAACTAAAAAGAGAAAAAATCGAATTTGCATATTTTCAGATTTTTATAATTTTTCATAATTTTTGAAAATGGTTTGTTATATATTTTATATTTTCGAGACGCATTTATTTTCCAAAACCACAATACTTTTTCTCAACTTTTACGACCGTACGTGTCGTTTCAGTCAGTAAAGTACAGTTAAAGTCTATTTTATAATGATTATCTTATACATTACGGCACAGTGTATAAAGTCTACAATGAATGAATGGTACGAGTTTCTGGTCCCGCAATGCTCAAGCCAAGAAAAATGGCAGTTGACTCAAGATGTGTTCTTGAACTCGAGACCTCTCGCACGTGAGGCAGATTCTTTACACCTGAGCCGGTAATAATTAAGTACCCGCGATCTATATCATCTGATCATAAAGATTACTTGGAGGACGTGACTGATCTTTAAGGTTCGAGTTTTTCTAAAGAAATTTCAAATGTTCCTTAGGGGGGAGGGTTAAGTAAAATTAAAAATTTAGACTTTTTTCTTTTTGCTTAGAAAATTAGTTTACCATCTGGAGAATGTGCTCCGACTATTTCCGAAAAATGTAGATTTTTTATTTGTAATTTAGATTTTTATAAAAATAATAATATCATTTAAAATCCAATAGTATAATTTAAAAATATTATTATTAAAATAATGTATATTTTTTTTGTTGAATGTATAAGAGTACATTGCTACAGAATTTTTACAGTAACGTAGATTGTAATCGAATTGTAGTTAACTTGTCGACCGATAATACGATTAACTTTAATAGACTGTTGAAATATTCAATTAATTTTTACGGTTCACGCTTAAATGCATAATACGATACCTGTTACTCCTGCATCGGCGTGTATGAAAATACTATAAAAGTCAGCCACGGGAAAAAATGTATAGTAATATGTCCATAAATATTATATGTTATGAAATATATGTGAGAAGAAAATATATATTCACATATAAAATAATTATATGTAATAAATTTTCAATATGAAACTTCATGTTTAATAATGTATTTCAAATCTGACGTAAAGTGTATAATAAATATACTAAAATATATATCTTCTTCAAGAAACGAATATTTTAGAAATTTTATTTGGTTTCTAATCGAAATTGTTGACCAAAAAAATGTAAAACTTTTTTTTGCCTTTCTTCCTTTTCTCTTTTTCGTTTGTCCAATAGTATAATAATTAAAAAAATATCCCTTCTTTGATAGTAGGTTTTAAATAAATTATTTCTCCCCTGTCCCATAGTAACAAAAGCAAGCTAATATTTAAACAGGATGACAATTGCTACTATTATTATATTTCTTTAGCAAAAATATAAGTTTTACGTATATTTGTATCTATTTTCAAATATATTATAATATATCTACTATACATTTTATACATATATATCTGCACATGGATCCTAATACATTAAAAAAAACATTCTGTCGTATAGAAAAATGTAATACAGTAGAAACTCCGTACAAGATACCACTGGTTCCCCTTCGCTAATCCACTACTCCCACTCCTAATGCCTCGTCGCCTCTGAATGTTTGGAGTTGCGCACTCCGTACAAGATACCACGGAAATAAATGAGAAAAAATGAGAATTATTTACACACAACGATCTTTTTTATTTATTATCATAAATTATTAATTATTTAAGATCACATTTTAATTTTTGTTTTGTTTAAAATTCATAGAGAATTTTCAATGACTCGTAAACGTAGATTTTTCTCGGGGAAGTGGCTTTTCCGTGACGCACTGGACTAGTACGTTTCAAATTGATTTACTTACGTGAGATAATTGCACAAACGGTAAAAATAACTTTTCTTCTCTCTTTCTTTCTTGTCAACACTGCGAGAACTCCTCGTTTGCGGACTTCCAGTCACGTGACAAAAAAAAGAAGGAAAAGGATATGGAATACAAAGCAACCTACATTATCGGCTTAACTTTAAACTATTTTGCATGGTATCTTATACGAAGAACGTGAGTTCTATTCCTCTCCGGCGTAGCAGGCGGCTAAGTGGGGGAACGGTAATTTTCGGAATCATATTCCCCTCCGGTCCCTTGTGGTATCTTGTACGGAGTTTCTACCGTACCAATCTATTTTTTATAATACATATAAATACATTCCTGGCATATATTTTATAAAACCCCCGCATACAGTTTCTTGAAATACATTCCTTACGAGGGTGAGCACCCCGGTAAGAACTAAGCATAGTGCGAGGAACCAACCTACCAAGGATCCTCTGATACCTACTTCGATCGCTAGGATCTTCAATTTCTCGATGGACAAGAAGACTTCCGCAAAAAACGAGGAGCGTCAGCTTTGGCATGGGGGGGCGACTTCGGTGATTGCAGCGGAGCGGAAATAATATCACCTGTTGTTCGATTCATGGAAATACGAGGACGCAGGAATTCTTTTGAGACAAACGATAACGGAAGCCGGCAAACGCTATCCGGTTTCACGCCGGGATCTTGTCTCTCGCTATAGCCCTTCGAGAGCTTCCGCGATATAATAAATCGCATCCTGATGATAGAAGAGAAGCACCGGCGTTAAATCCGGATTGATATTCGAAAGAGTGAAGAGAGAACCAGCGCAGAGAGGGTGCACTTACACTGTGAGACACAATCCCGTTTCTCGGGCGCAGTCAACTCCGCGGTGGAAGTGCTCGACTGAAGGGGTGATAAGGAATGAATATGGAAGCGCGAGTGGACCAAGTGTCTCGATAAGTACCGTTTCGCAGGAGCCTGAGCTGGAACGATAGGGATTTTCGGGATCCGCCAAAGCAGAATATTGCGTTAGCTCGTAAACACGGGCTGCAAGAGCCGGCGCTCTCGCTATTTCGCCGTAATCTGACAAATCCCGAGGGTGGTGTTATCCCCAAAGGGACGAGTCTTTGTCGTCCACGCAAATTATACACGCGGAAATGCTGGAAAAGGAAGCGTCCGGAGATGTCTGTGGACATGCCATGAAAAAAAATAAATAAATAAAAATTCCTAATGATCGTGATAATGATCCAAACCCGGCTGCTTATCTTCTCGACGCCGCAAATGCCGTTACGCGGCTGTGCACGATGCATGAAGGGTCTCGGGCTTGAGCGTGTGTTCAATTGCCCGGGAAATGTTCATTATGAATCTCGTTCCATCTTATGCACTGCGTGATAGCACGAGTCGAATCGCGAAGGGACCAACTTGCCACCGATAAAGGAGAGAATTTCCTGGAATATGGGGTGATGGAGCGAGATGGGACGCTTAGTGCTACAGATTAGGCGCTCAATTTTATTTTAGTAGAAATTATTACACTATAGAATAAATTATAGTGCCGATATTAATTGTACCGCCAAGAATTTTTTTTTTATAAAAACGTTATTTTGCGAAATACCAAGACTAATTAATTTATAATTATTTTATTTTACTTGGAGCATTAAATATCTAATATCAAATAATTAATATCAAATATACAAATACAAGTATTAATTATGAAATATTAAAAAATAAATATGGTCTTGTGAGCACTTAAGGGAAGACTACACTGAAAAAATCGCGATTTCGACGAAATTTCCAAATTTAAGTTTTTTGCATTTTTACATTCCTTGGACATCCATTTACTAATATATTTACTAATATGTACGATTTGCCACCTGCGCTCTCTAAATGTACTTTTTTTTAGATCTTAGGGGGAGACCGTAATTGCGCAAAACTGCAATTTTGTCGTAGTACTTTTTTCTGATTTTGAGATTCTCCCTGCGCAACAAATTAATTTTAACTGCCATAACCTAATATTTTTCTTGTTGTGAAAACATTAGGCTTTAATTATTCCAGACTAGATTTTTGATTAATGTTAGTTCTCAAAAGTTACAGAGACCTTTTAACTAAAAAATAGGAAAATTTTGAGGTTTTTCACAAATATAAGAAAAAATTTTTTTTTCTTGAAATAAGGTATAAATTGAAATTCTAATCTGGAGTTATTATTTTTTAGGGCTTTTTTAATTATTTTAGATGTTCAGCAGTAATATATACCTTCTCACTTTGCGCATGGGCTTATTCTCTCTGACACCTTTTTTGCGTATAAAATTTAGGTTGTAGGCTATAAATCTTTGTTTCGGGGGCTATCACTAGGTGGAATCTCTTAAAAACCTCATTTTACTCCTAGGGAACCATAAAAAAAAGGTTTAAAGACAACAGCAGAGAATTTTCATTTTTCAGTGTAGTCTTCCCTTAAAATACACGTGAAACCGGTCATTTTGGGCAAACGTGGTAGGTTCAGTGTTAAAATCCAGATAACCCACGTTTACCGAAGTTTTCCTATGATCACAAATGGGGTAAGCTTTAAAAAAGCTCATTGCTGGAAACGCCACGCTCCACGCGGAGTATTGCTGATACACGGCACGATCGGGTACAAATTCGTACCAGACGTACACAGCGTCAGAATTTTTTTTATCAAAAAAGGAAATTCAGAAAATGAAATTCTGTACATCTTTTTGATTTTACAGGAATTTATGCAAAAACGAGAAATTTAAAACGAGAGATTATAAAAAAAATTATAATAAATAGCGCTTTTTCTTAAATTTGTGGAACCCAATCTGAAGGAGTTACATGTATTTCGCAAAATTTGATAAAAACAAATAAACGTCAAGGGAAAGACTCAACCGTGAGGGAAAAAAGGTAGACACGAACAAGTACTAGTACCATGTCACCCAATTATTCTTCCTTGAGTGGAAACGGTAGAAATCGACAGACATTACAATCACGTTTGAATATCGACAGAGGTCACAGCATAACGTGACAGCCAAAGGAAATTAGGGAAAATGTGAAAAAGTGTATGTAAATCGCACCGGGAGCAAATTCATTTAATTTTAAAGCGGATTTATTATTTAAATGAGAGATATTCGTCATGTAGACTGCAAAATTGGAAACAGACGAATTTCAACCACATGGAAAGTATTCCTTTTCACGTCTGGTCAAAATTCGGAATTTCCTCGAATTTCTATTTATTTCAACCTTCTACAAAGTTTCCATGGTGAAGGCGAACTATGTGTGTGTGTGTGTGTGTGTGTGTGTATGTGTATATAAATGTACGTGATAATACCTGGTGAAATTGCCAACGTTCCTCCTTATATAAATTTTCTTCAAAGCTGAGTCGCAAGAGTAATTATTCCCTATTGGGTTCAAATTTCCTCCCTTCGCATTCAAGAATGACTTTTTACTCTAATTAGCACCAAAGTTAAAAAAAAACAAGACATGCTAGTCGGAGTTACACATTTTCCGCTTGCACATTTCACCGGTGGCAACAGAATTGTCTCGATTTCGAACTTGAATAAAAAATATGGGTTTTGTTAATACAATAAAACATACATTACAGTAAAAACATTTTTCGTATTAATAATTAATACTAATGTATATTATAATTTGTTGTTTAATATATTTTTGTGTATTTCATTGGTTCCATTGTACGATATTTTCTATGATGCCTATTTTCTAGATCATTAATAATTAGACCAAAAAACAATTTTTTAAATTTGTTAGTCATTTCGGTTCAGTGTTTGAGACCCGCAGTGAAATTAAGGTGAACAATACACATGTAATTGTTCGTTTAATTAAGCTTGTTTAATTAAACTTGAAATTATTTCTCATAACTAGTAGGTAATTGGGTCCTATTGTGACTAGAAATGTTGTTAAATTTTCTGCAATTAAATTTTGTCACTAATCAAACGAATAAAGCTAATTAAATATCGTATAGTTGCGGTAACGAATAAATATTTTAATATATTTAAATAAGAAACTAATAATATATAAATGTCTGAAAGTTTTTTTGGTCTCCCAAAAAACATTGTTTTAATTCTATTTATGTTTTGAATTGTTTTATTTTACGCATTGTTATGAAAACTATTTTACAAAATTTTGTTACAAAATTCAATTTGTTTTATGAATTCAAAAATCTTTGACTTTGACATTTTTTCGTAATAATTGAATAGAGATAAGTTTCGGGAATTAAGGAGTTACATCTAGTTGGCGGCCGAAAAAAAGGCGTGTTTTTATGAATTTTTTTTTTGGGAAAATGATTGCAGTTTTCGAACTTTTTTTTTCATAGTTAAGGGTATACCTTCGACTATGTTTCATAATTTTTTATTGAAAAAAATTCACAAATGTAGGAGATACAATGCATTTCCCGGACCGCTAGGTCTTCTGCGGTGGCCACTGTATCTTCCACCTCACTCGTCTAAAATCAAAAAATCAAATAGATTATGTTTTTGCATCGTATTATCTAGTACTTAATCGAAGGATTTGAGAAAATATTAATTTTTGAAAAAATGGTCGACGAAAATGAAGTGATTTTTTCATCAAAATTTTGACTTTCACGTTCAATCGTCGACCATTTTTTCAAAAATTAATATTTTCTCAAATCCTTCGATTAAGTACTAGATAATACGCTGCAAAAACATAATCTATTTGATTTTTTGATTTTAGACGAGTGAGGGGGAAGATACAGTGGTCACCGCAGAAGACCTTTTTTGAACAGCGGTCCGGGAAATGCATTGTATCTCCTACATTTGTAAATTTTTTTCAATAAAAAAATTATGAAACATAGTCGAAGATATACCCTTTACTATGAAAAAAAAACAGTTCGAAACCTGCAATCAATTCCAAAAAAAAATTCACAAAAACACGCCTTTTTTTCGGCCGCTAACTAGATGTAACCCCTTAAATATAATATCAAAGGATATATATTTAACCAAAAATGTTACAAGTTGCAACCAACTGAGTGGATAAAAATAAATTTGTAAGCGAGTTAAAGAATGAAACGACTTATTTGGTGTCAGATAACCATCCGTTAAATCGTATTTGGTCCTAAATCACAGAGATAAGCTAAAAAGTCCGAAGTCGTATCTACAATCACGGTAAAAATTACGCGAAAAATGAGAACTTTAGATCAGCAACGGATACCTCCTTCAGAAATTGCCGTTATCGCAATAAGGACGAATTTCTGTATCAAGAAGTTCCACGGTTCAGGGTATGTAAGTCACGGCATGGTCTATTCACGAAGCTTGAATTATTCAACCTCGCCCAACTAATGGACAGAGCAGAAGCTTCTGTATTGACAATGGCTTTTCTAACGGACAAAATTCTTATCATAACGTGGCTCGGACATCCTCTCCATGGGAACGACAATACCGCGTATTCTTTGGTCCAGCATCTTGAGCGGAGAAGACAAACTTATTAAGGGGTTATGCGCACTTAGAAGGCCGAAAAAAGGCGATTTTTCGAGAATTTTTTTCTGGAGAGACATTTTAATTTATTAATTTCAAACTTTGCGTATATATTGTAGTAGTCTTTGACAGCTTCCTCAATTTTTTTGGTATAAAAATAATCATTCTGATAGCCGCTGTAGCCAATCTCCGGGAGCACCTCGAAAAAAACACGTTTTGCGGTGAGCACGATATCTTGGGACTGGGTTATCGGAAATAAAAAAACCAAAAATTTTTCGTTAACATAATGTATTATCTCGTGTTTGATCGTTGGGTTTTGCAAAATACTAATTTTTAACAAAATGGCGGCTTCGTTAAGCGGAAATATCAATTTTTCATGAGAATTTTGCCCGCAAAATTGTTCATAAAATGAAAAACATTTGTCGTAGAGTCAAAATCAACGATCAATTACTAGATAATGTATCTATAAAGCTTGTGTAAAAATTTAAGACCGATCGGTTTGGCCGTTTTCGAGAAATCTTGCTCACCGCAAAACGTATTTTTTTTTCGAAGTGCTCCCGGAGATTGGCTGCAGCGGCTGTCAGAATGATTATTTTTATACCAAAAAAATTGAGAAAGTAGTCAAGGACTACTACAATAAATACACAAAGTTTGAAATTAATAAATTGAAATGTCTCTCCAGGAAAAATTCTAGAAAAATCGCCTTTTTTCGGCCTTCGAAGTGCGTATAACCCCTTAAAATAAATTAAACATCACCTATCGAAACGACTCCACCCTTTTTTTTATTCGGATAAAGTTGATCTCGATCGAATTACGATAGCGAAAGCATACGGAATAAATAAGCATAAATAAATAAATCATTTGTATGGTATTCGACATATGGAGATGTTGTGAAATCAATAGCATTGTAGCGCTGTAGTATTACGCAAATAAGTTTTATTAATACCGCTCGGCCTTTCCCTCCTGAAATCTTCATATCTCTTTATTATTTCATATGACTATTGGGAGTTTCGATCCGCGACAAATTCTTATCAATAATTCTGTCAGGTGAATTTCTTGAAGGTGGAATTTCAGTCTCGTGATTTGTTTTTCTTTCATTTTCTCTTTTCTTTCAAATAAATTTTTGACCAACAAGACTTCAAAAAAAAAATAGATATCCATTATAGGAAAAATCGACTCGACTCTAATTTTAGGATGGATCTATTACTTCTTAAAAACCCAGTACATGCATATACAGTAGAATCTCTGTAGAAGATACCACAAGGGACCGGAGGGGACTATGATTCCGAAAATTACCGTTCCCCCACTCAGCGGCCTGCTACGCCGGAGGGGAATAGAACTCACGTCCGTCGTATAAGATACCATGCAAAATAGTTTAAAGTTAAACCGATAATGTGGGTTGCTTTGTATTCCATATCCTTTTCCTTCTTTTTTTTGTCACGTGACTGGAAGTCCGCAAACGAGGAGTTCTCGCAGTGTTGACAAGAAAGAAAGAGAGAAGAAAAGTTATTTTTACCGTTTGTGCAATTATCTCACGTAAGTAAATCAATTTTAAACGTACTAGTCCAGTGCGTCACGGAAAAGCCACTTCCCCGACAAATAACTACGTTTACGAGTCATTGAAAATTCTCCATGAATTTTAAACGAAAAAAAATGAAAATGTAATCTTAAATAATTCATAATTTATGATAATAAATTTAAAAAATCATTATGTGTAAATAATTCTCATTTTTTCTCATTTATTTCCGTGGTATCTTGTACGGAGTACGCGACTCCAAACATTCAGAGGCGAAGAGGCATTAGGAGTGGGGGTAGTGGATTAGCGTAGGGGAACCCGTGGTATCTTGTACGAAAGCATTCGAAGGTATCTTGTACGGAGATCCTACTGTAATTAATTATTTATTCATTTCGAAGAAGTGGATTTTGCTGAAAAAAATTAGAGGAAGGAAATTAAAAAAGTATAAGCCTCGTTCCTTGGAGGCTTATATTGCTTCTAATATTATAAAATAACAAGATCGTTACATTACGTTAAAGCTTATCAATTCGTAAAACCGCGATACAAAGCGTCGTTGATTAAGAAATAAAAGGATGAATGTGACAAGACATGGCAAGAGAAAAAGGGAGAGTAAGAGCAGAGTTGAGAAGAGTACAGATTAAAGTATGTACCACGGTGTCGTATAATAGCGTTAGTTTTGCGCTACACAAATACATACACATCAAATTCATACCCCGTGTGTACGTATATAGAAATTTGCATGTGTCGGAAAGCTCACTCGTGGAGCTTTTGTATATGCATGTAGCCATCGTTTGACCCCCGAGTGTACCCGGAGGTGCTTTGGGACACCGGCATGAGTCGCTTCTAGTCCTTTAGATTAATGTACATGAAACAGCTTATCGACAAGCTCTTGTCTGGGGCAATAGATGTCCAAATTTTCCTAGAAGCCGTAAGCGAGTAACGCCCTGTAAAATCGACAATAAATTTTACGTGTTTCCTACACCACAGGCACTTGCCTCAACCTATTTTCTGGCGCTCCTATACATTCTATGTATTTTAGAGTCCCGACTGCGTGAAAAACTTCAACCTTACGTATATATACGCTGGTGTATAGTACCACGTTTTTTTTTTTTTTCGTGCAACAGCAAAAACACGAAATAAAATATTACCCGTTTCTTACGAACTCCTCCGTGTTTTTGTACCTCGGGAGAGAGAGAGAGATCGAAAGATACCGCGGCAAGCGGTACGATAGGAAGCAAACTGTGGAAGAAAATGAGAACAAGCAAAGTTTTGTATTGTGAGAGTAAAAAAGAGATAGGAAATTACGGTAAGATTTGCGCCATATAAGTTTCAAGTACCTTCAATTATGTGCAAGTTATTATGATAAAGATTACCACCTTTGAGTCGAAATTGTATTTAGTTGAAGGAAGAAAAATGAGCGGAAGAGGTTTAGGATTTTTCTTTTTTACAGATTAACATTTTCTGAAAAGCAGGTTTTGGATTATTTTTAAGTGGCGAGATCGTCACTAACTTTTAAGCCTTTTTTTTAAAAATCATTTCTACGTTTGTAGGTTTCAAATGTGGAATTTCGAAAAATATTTATATTCAAAGTTTTTCGAAAACGTCTGAATTGTTTTAGTAGAATTAAAATGAATTAATAAACGAAAGGATGTTTTTATGTGTTGTGTCGAATTTGTGCTAAAATGTTCAATTTCAAAAAATCGTTATACTCAAGGATTTTAGAATAGAAATAAAAATTTCGATAATACAAATAAAAATACGTTTGTGAAAATTGTTTAACTTTTTTCAATTTTAAGTGTATCTAAGGAAAAGAAATAGTAGCAGAATTTCTACTTTAAAAGTACGATAGATCCTCCATGAGATACCCTTCAAAGTTCTTTCTGGAGTTTTTTCTTCTTTTTATTTAACGTAATACCTATACAGAGAAACCTTTTTTTTACTGTTAATACCACTGCTATCATTCCACCATGATATTCCTCTTTGTTGCTGAAATTAAGATATCAAGAACAGACAACTAAATTTCGAGATCTTTTATTTCACTTTATTCACGTACAAAAAATACATTTCTTTAGAGATAAATTTTGATCTTTTCATCGATTCATTTATATACGTTGTTGGAGAGTACGAGTCGAACCCGTCTCAAAATAATACCATTACTAATGATAAAAACACTACTGGGTCAGTAGCCGTTAATAATAGAACAATTAATGATTAATGCACCCAGAGACCATTAGTATCGATTCGAAATACGATTAACGAAATGAGAATGTACTGAAAATTGCGACTACTAATTTTCCAGTGGTTATAATTTATAACGAAATCCAAATTTCGCTGTGCATAGCTAATTTATGAATTTCGAATTACGTAAAATACAGAAGTTTCCCGATACTAAAAATTGCGGTTACTAATTTTCTAGTGGTTACAATTTACAACGAAATCCAAATTTTGCTGTGCATAGCTAATTTATTAATTTCGAATGGCATTAATTCAAATTCAACAAAAAACAATTAGTTACACGTATAATCCAAAAGTTTTTAAAAAAATGCGACTACTAATTTTCCAGTGGTTATAATTTACAACGAAATCCAAATTTCGCTGTGCATAGCTAATTTATGAATTTCGAATTACGTAAAATACAAAAGTTTTCCGATACTAAAAATTGCGTTTACTAATTTTCTATTGGTTACAATTTACAACGAAATCCAAATTTCGCTGTGCATAGCTAATTTATTAATTTCGAATGGCATTAATTCAAATTCATAAAAAAAAATTAGTTACACGTATAATACAAAAGTTTTTAAAAAAAATGCGACTACTAATTTTCTAGTGGTTATAATTTACAACGAAATCCAAATTTCGCTGTGAATAGCTAATTTATTAATTTCGAATTACGTAAAATACAAAAGTTTCCCGATACTAAAAATTGCGGTTACTAATTTTCTAGTGGTTACAATTTATAACGAAATCCAAATTTTGCTTTGCATAGCTAATTTATTAATTTCGAATTACGTAAAATACCAAAGTTTCCCGATACTAAAAATTGCGGTTACTAATTTTCTAGTGGTTTACAATTTATAACGAAATCCAAATTTCGCTGTGCATGGCTAATGTATTAATTTCGAATGGTATTAATTCAAATTCAACAAAAAAAAATTAGTTACACGTATAATACAAAAGTTTTTAAAAAAATGCGACCACTCATTTTTTTTACTAATTATCATATCTAATTTTTTTTTAGTAATCATGCTATTTTGTACAGATCGTTTCTAAGCGATTCGTGCTACTTATTTTAATCATTACTAATTATAGAGCAACATCGAGGAAAAAAGTTGCATGATTCCATCATTGAATAGTCATTTAGATTAGTCTATGTACACAAAGTGATTGTGAAACACACCAGGCAGGGGATCTTCCGAGATTCGGCACGTATCAGCGGATTAGAATACATTTTTTTTCGCGAACCTCGTTCTGAACTGCGTCATAATAAATTATATCTCGAATTAAAGATCTCAGACCTCGTCATTGCACAACAGGGCAATCGACCATCTGCTCGAATCTTTTAAAAGCCTTACTTCCATTTTTTTCGATTGATAATTAATTAGTCAATTTTTACGAACAATTTTTTTCCATAGAATAAACAAATTTTGCTTAATTATTTTTTTTTTTCGATTTAATGTATTTCCTCGAAAGATTTAGAAAAATTTTAAAAAAGCGCAAACAATATTTATTTGCTGCATTTTACAATATTTTATAGCGTCTGCGTTAATATCATTTTGTTTTTCAGCTAATTCTTATTACAGACTTCCATTGGACTTTCACTAGACTTTGAGCATCCTCTTGACATTTTAATTTTGGCTCATTTCTTTGCGAAGGACAAGTGTCTAAAAAAAAAGTACTCGAAATTGGCTCAAAGGCGATTCCGCGCTGAAATTGCGACTCGACGGTATCACGTGACTTGGCCAATTGCAATTTACGGATACTCGCACCCTCTTCTTGATTTTTTACCCCTTACTTTATTTTATGAGTTCGACTTCGTTGGAGCTTTTCACCAGCGCGAAAGCTCACACAAATTCTGAGCTCTAATTACCATAGGTTTTTCCTTGGCACGATTTTCCTTGAATTACAAAATTACTGTGGAAACTATTACCGGTCTGCTTCGATTATTAATTACCCTCGCGTGGATTATCGTGGATCAGGGGCTAAAATTGCATCCGAATCGCGAGTTCTCGCCTAATCCGTGACTGTAATTCGTTCGTCTCATCGCCCTGCTCATCCTAAAAAATGAGTGGAGTTTTTTTTGGGGGTGGGAGCACTTAGGGAATTAATTATCCGCATTGTGGGGAGTTTATCACACCAAACTAAGTCGAAAATACAGCGGAAGAATTTCTTGATCTAATTTAAATTCGGTTTACTCGGAGAAAGATTTACGGTTTAATGTCCGTCGGGTGTACTTGCAAAGTAAAGTAGGCTCTCCTCCTGACTTCTATGCACACACACTCGCATGGATTGCATGTACACGTATATTAGACAAGGCTGGAGGTAACTCTAATTATTTTGCTCGTTCGCTCGCGACTAATATGATAACGTAAAACCACCCTCTAACGCTGCAAGAGATGACGCTTGACATATAGATATAAATGCGACGGCAAAGTGTGGGTGTATGGTGTAGGTACGCGTAGGCACACACACACATACACGCACGCGCGCGATGCTAATATACATTAATTTATAATTATCAAATAATTGGGCTACAACAGAAGTAGCTTTATTATACCTAAACGCGCAGTTCACTTCTATCACTCCTATCACTCCCGATGCCCTTTTTGCCTAATCACAGATGGCTGAATCCACTAGAATGAATTAACGACACGCATGTGAATCGGTAAGTGAGAATCAGAGAGACCTATCACGTGTTTAGACGCATTGGAGTTGGAATCGTTTGAGTCTTATGTAAGACAACGACGTCATTCTCTTTAAACAACTTTTTATCGTCATTTACATCCCACGTATATATATAGTATTTAATAGATTGATTAAAAGGGGGGGTTCTGCCTTGTAGGACCGAAAAAGTAGGTGATATTTGCAAACTTTTTATAAAAAAACTGTTGAACGGGTTTATTTGAAATTTGACAAGTTGTTTCATTGCACCCTTAAGGGGTTATACGCACTTAGAAGGCCGAAAAAAGGCGATTTTTCAAGAATTTTTTCCTGGAGAGACATTTTAATTTATGAATTTCAAACTTTCTGTATATATTGTAGCAGTCTTCGACTACTTTCTCAATTTCTTTGGTATAAAAATAATCATTCTGACATCCGCTGCAGCCAATCTCCGGGAGCACCTCGAAAAAAAAAAAACACGTTTTGCGGTGAGCACGATATCTCGGGACTGGATTATCGGAAATAAAAAAACCAAAAACTTTTCGTCAATATAATGTATTATCTCGTGTTTGATCGTTGGGTTTTGCAAAATACTAATTTTTAACAAAATGGCGGTTTCGTAAAGCGGAAATATCAATTTTTCATGTGAATTTTGCCCGCAAAATTGTTCATAAAATGAAAAATATTTGTCGTAGAGTCAAATCAACGATCAATTACTAGATAATATATCTATAAAGCTGTTGTAAAAATTTAAGACCGATCGGTTCGGCCGTTTTTGAGAAATCTTGCTCACCGCAAAACGTGTTTTTTTTTCCGAGGTGCTCCCGGAGATTGGCTGCAGCGGCTGTCAGAATGATTATTTTTATACCAAAAAAATTGAGAAAGTAGTCAAAGACTACTACAATATATACACAAAGTTTGAAATTAATAAATTAAAATGTCTCTCTACGAAAATTTCTTGAAAAATCGCCCTTTTTTGGGCCTTCTAAGTGCGTATAACCCCTTAAGTATTATTACAAATTTTCATGAGGTTATACAACAAAAATGTGCGTGTGTAGAGCGTCGATTGCGTTGAGAAAAAAAAAGGCTCGTGCTGGTGTTGAAGGAAAGTGTCCTACGGTTTATCTGAAAAACAAAAAGGAAAAGGGATTCTTGATCTGCAAGAACATGGCTATCTATGGACCCAGGATTATGGCTGTATCTCTTACCGTTTGTTTTTATTTAAATAATTCCTTGCGATTTTTGGTCGAATTTCGAACTTTTTTTTACAAAAGGCTGCCTTTTTAACAGTTTTTCATTTTTCTGAATTGTTCTAGTACCATAGATAGCCATGTTCATGCAGATTAAGAATACCTTTTCCTTTTTGTTTTTCAGATAAACCATAGGACACTTTCCTTCAACGCCAGCACGAGCCATTTTTTCTCAACGTTCTGCAATCGACGCTCTATACACGCACATTTTTTTTTGTATAGCCTCATACAAATTTGTAACAATACTTAAGGGTACAATGAAACAACTTGCCAAATTTCAAATAAACCCGTTGAACAGTTTTTTTATAAAAAATTCGCAAATATCACCTACTTTTTCGGTTCTAGGGTTCTAGACCTAGGGGGTTCTAAACCCCCCCCCCCCCCCCCCCCTTAAACGATTAAATAGTGAAACAGGTACCACGGTTCGAATAAAATATATGTAAATTCTTTCGAATTAATAATGTTGCTCAGTTCTGTAGCGAAGCAATATACAAGTTATTCAGGAATATTCGAGTTTACATTTTAGAATTTAAAATTATCCTCGACGAATGAAGCTCACCAAGAAAAGACATTATTATTTATGAAGTGGAAAAAAGAGAAAATGAAGAATTGATAAAATTACTATGGAATTTCAAGGCACAGTCGTTGGTAAGAAATTGTTTCATGTCGGTGGACATTGAAATGTGATGCTACAAATGACGTCAATGTTATAATTGTTTTTTTTTTCCAGTAATTTTATTATTTTGTAATTAACTTTGATAAGTAATTTTATTGCGTCAGTATATGAAAGTCGAGGAGTATAAATCCTAGAATTAAAATCAAAATGGTACAGTACCATAAAAAACTACCCTTGGCAATAATTTTAAATTGTCCCCTTCAATTTAAAAATTAATCATCTTAAAAAAAACTTCAGTAAGGTAACAGACGAAGACAATACGCATTCAATTTGAAAAATAAAAGACATCGAATTTAATACTTTTAATGCGGACACGTCCACGTGGAAATTGTAACCCCCCTGTGACACGTCGTAACTTCTTGTAAAGTTACTTCCGACCTTTTTTCCCTTCAATTATCTGATAGAAACGATACGGTTCCCCATCGCGTAGGTATATTATAACCCCCATAAAATCATTTACAATTGATAACTTCGACTTCGATGGTAACGTGATCGGTTCCTTTCCATTTCTGCCAGAAAATGGTAAAAAACCAATGAAAGGGGGTGCTCGCTAAGGAACCCAAGCGTACGAGAAATAACCGTGACGTTATTAGCACGGGAAGTGTCTCTCCGAATAACTGGTTTCACCTTACGCCAAAATTACTGGTATTGGGTGACATAAATGTTCAGACGTAGCCTCCAGGCGTTTCTCGGGATATATACTTTCGTTTCCATGGTGGCCACTTTTCCCGAATAGTTTTGCTTCGACACGAGGATCCCATTTCGAGTCTTTAAAAGATCAATTATCCGGAATAAACATGGAAGGTACTTTGAATAAACCAATAAAATACGTTAATGGTGTTCCTCGAACCCACGGTGGGCTTCCTCAAACACCGCTGTCGTCAAACGACTACTTTTTCCCCACAAAATTTATTACCCAAACATCAGAGGGTTAAGGGCCAAACTTTTCGGGCTTCAATTATGTATTACGTAATACAAAGTTCCAAAATCCGAAACTCCTAGACGCAGTGGCGCTAAAGCTTGCTCGCGACGAATTCCCCAGATTCCCCAAAATACCGCAAACTGCGTTTCATCGAAAAATAAATAATCGATAAAAACGAAAAAAAAAAAAAATGTACCATGGATCTGTTTCCCATCTTTTTAATTGATTCGATCATGGGTGATCGACTCATTGAGCTTCGGAAGGTGGCTCGGGGTTCCTGTAGACCCCCGATAAAGCTGTTGAGTCTCGTACGACTATAATTCCTCTTATTTTCCGAGACATAAATCTTTCTCGCACGCAATAGCTCCATGGAAAGTTTATGGTGGAGATAAGTCCTGAGCATTTCCCAAGCGTGAAACTGCTGACAGTGAATTAGATTTAGCTACTCAGCCATTTGCCCTCTGTGGACATTTTGGCTTTTACCAAATACATTTCTGCTGGAACCATGCTCGTCCTCCAACGAGCTCGTTTCCGAGCAATTTCCGTGCATTTCTTTGCAGTTCATCGACTTGAAGAGTTTTCCTTTGCAGTAGTTATTCCCCTAGGGGTAGTTTTTGGGTAATTTTGGTAACGGTTTACATATTCTTTTTTTTTTTCACCACACGTACCCTGGCGAACAATTTTTAGTTTGTTAGAATATTAAAATTTAACAAAAAAAATCGCTTTGGAATTAAATATTTTGAATTTCGATAACGAAAGCTCCCGGTTTTGGAAAGTATTTGTTTTTATTATTAAAAAATATTTCAGAGAAAATATTTAATTCCTACAATTTTCTACGACTTCCCGATTCGAAATTGTTTCCTGTAGCCATTTCAGTTACATCTTGAAGATAATTGGTGCAGATTTGGATCTTGGCACTCTGCCAAGGGTGGAGTGTTAAATTTGGCGAAATCTCGTAAGATGTTCTTTAGGGAAAAAAAAAAGGCGATAACTTTAATCCCTCATATTTCTAGCGATATCACATTTGAAAGCCAATTCTAACGTTTAGTTTGCCTTTCCCGTTCCTCAATTTCCTCATATCTATTCTTCTACGCTGATGAGACTTTGAATGTCAAGCTTGCGATAGGGGAGGATATTCATGGAGTAAGCAACCCTCTTGAAAGTTTTCTATACTCGCATTAAGTGACTCCAGCTATTTAGTTTAACTTCTTCTCTTAATTTCGAAGATTATCTTATATTATTATGTCTTTCATTTGATCTTTCCGCATAATTTCTACTTTAATAATTTAACGTAGCAATAATTTTTTTTTTGTAAATGCAGTTGCCTCACAAATTTTCAATATTAATTATAATAAAATTTTGAAATTAAGCATTTATATAATATTCGGTTACAAATTATTTGTTTAAGGGGTTACATCTAGTTGGCGCAGATCTTCCGCTTGTTTTTTCCTGTTTTGGAATAGAAGGAAGATGGCACTTCCACTGAAAAATCGCTAATTTTTGAATTTTCGTATCTTTCCCGGTTCTTTTTTAATTTCTCAGTTTTATTTTAATTTTCGAAATACGAATGAAGAAGATTCGTTTTTCCGGAATATACGAAATGTTCAGTCATAACAATTTTTGTCAAGTGTTTTGTTAAATGAATTGCCTGGAAATTTGGACTAAACGATATAAAATTACGAATAATCTTGTAAATTTGAGTATAATTAATGATTCAACTGACGATTTTCTATAATTTAAAAATTCCATGGATTTATTTATTTTAAGGGGTTACATCTAGTTGGCGGCCGAAAGAAAGGCGTGTTTTTATGAATTTTTTTTTGGGAAAATGATTGCAAATTTCGAACTTTTTTTTTCCATAGTTAAGGGTACACCTTCGACTATGTTTCATAATTTTTTATTGAAAAAAATTCACAAATGTAGGAGATACAATGCATTTCCCGGACCGCTAGGTCTTCTGCGGAGACCACTGTATCTTCCACCTCACTCGTCTGAAATCAAAAAATCAAATAGATTATGTTTTTGCATCGTATTATCTAGTCCTTGATCGAAGGATTTGAGAAAATATTAATTTTGGAAAAAATGGTCGACGAAAATGAAGTGATTTTTTCATCAAAATTTGGACTTTCACGTTCAATCGTCGACCATTTTTTCAAAAATCAATATTTTCTCAAATCCTTCGATCGAGTACTAGATAATACGATGCAAAAACATAATCTATTTGATTTTTTGATTTCACACGAGTGAGGTGGAAGATACAGTGGTCACCGCAGAAGACCTTTTTTGCACAGCGGTCTGGGAAATGCATTGTATGTCCTACATTTGTGAATTTTTTTCAATAAAAAAATTATGAAACATAGTCGAAGATATACCCTTTACTATGAAAAAAAAACAGTTCGAAACCTGCAATCATTTTCCCAAAAAAAAATTCAATAAAACACGCCTTTTTTTCGGCCGCCAACAAAATGTAACCCCTTAATATTCAAACGGGTCTCGCATTTTCAATCGTTTAAATTTCGCCCAAAAAATATATTTTTCTATTTTTATCCGATTCTGCGTAAAATTTAATACACATAATTTAATACACAATAGTCGTCGTTAATTACGCAGCAATTTAACTTTAAAATTTAAATAGACTTTTAAATAATATTTTTCATAGGTCGCGAAGACAAAAGCAAATTTTAGTTACAATTCAGGTGCATCCAAACTTTTGTTGCAAATTGTCGCTCGAGTGCAAAGGGTTAATATGGAAGATTACCGAAAGATTTGCATAAATAATTCTTCCACCAACGGTCTTTAAACATTTAAATCCGAAACTCTCAATATCGAGCCTACTTTTCCCACCCACTTTTTCACACTCGGTAAAAAGTTTATTTATTTAAATTTCCAATACCGAGGAGCTACTTCCGGGAATTATAAATAATCAATTAAAATTGATATCCCCGAATTCGTAGGAAATTCTATTCTTTCGAATTTCTCTTTGCTTTTTTCTTGAAATTAGCCAAAAATAAATTGGGAAGCAATAAAAGGCAATCATTAATACCTCAAACAAGTGAATACGACTTTTTTGAATGTCAAACCCCAGCGGGGGCGTGTAAGTTCCAGGTGGTTTAAAAGGAATTTGAGAAACAATCGTAAATTCTAAAGACTAATCGTACAAAAACAAGGGCGGAGGGAGAAAAGGTTTGAATTTCATATGATTGTGGTATTTTCTCTCGTTTCCAAGATTTTTTGTCCTTTTCTTTTCTTATTCCAAAACGTATGCATACAGCTGCTGGTAGTTGACTAGAACGACAAGAAAGAAAGAACGAACGAACGAACGAACGAAGCACGTCAATGTTTGCTCTTTTTACGGGGACTTGGAATTGCATCGACCGTAAGACGGTACAGTCGGATTAAAGTAAAGCGTTGTTCTATAAAAGCTGCTGCTGCTGCCACTATACTACCACTACTGTATAGTAGAGTATAGTATATACTATAAACAAAAAACCAAGGAAAAGGAAAAATTGCATATAGAGCGTTGGGTAAGAACTGGTAGTCGTCCGAACAATGATCTCTTGTTACAGTGGAAATTCCATGTATGTGTGCGTGTACCACATGTACAGCGAATGCTCGCGAACAGCAGAATAAATAAATAAAAAAAAACAGGTAAAGTTGTGTAAGGAAATGCATATTTGTATATACTATGTATGCTAAAAAATGAAACAAGAAACTATCCGTACCCCAAGGGATGAATTTCTCTTCTTCACTTTCTATTCAAACACACCTTGTTTGCAAGCACTTTGTATTTATATTTCGCACGATTTACTTCCGAGCGGAGATGCAACCGAATCAAGTGGGACTTTGGTCCGAAAAATCGTGATTTTTACCGAAAAAAAGTGCGCCCTCTTTTTTGTAAAAACCGCCAGGATTCGATGCTATTGATTCGATGAAATTCCTTCGAATTTTGAACCATTTGAAATTCACCCAAAAATGTATAATTTAATAATAATTATTTTTAATTTTACCAAAAAAAATATTTTTTTATATTTTATTTATTATTATTTATTTGCCTTGGAGTTATTGATGAAAATAGAAATTACTACTAGTTACTAATACTATGGAAATTTATAATAAAAATAAGAATTTCATAAAAATGGGAAAATTTGGAATTTTTGAGGCGAGATACAGTTTTTTACAAATTTCCTGGATTTCTGGATTCCACGATATTTTTATGAAAAAGATTCTTTCGACTCAAGAAATTTTATTTGTTTAGAAAAACATTTTTGTTATTAAGTGAAATTTGAATTTTTTTAGTGTAAACACTGTTAAGGGCAAGGGCCTTGTTGTAAGAAAAATGTAATTGATGCGATAAAAAATTCGTACCAAAATGCATTTTCAAATTTTTTGTCTCAAGTCAAATTTCCTCTTAAGAAAATAGATTCTGAAATTTCAAAAAAAAATGCATCGTCCATTAGGATATTTTTTATGTTTATATTTTTACCCATTTCTATGTATTATAAAATTTAAATATATCAATGTTTGAAATATAGTTAAAAACGGTTCTTTAAAATTAAAACTAATTTTTCTATGGATTGCAACCAAATAATGAATAAAATTAAAAAATTGAGATTAAATTTATGGGTAACAATAAAACCTTTGGGCAATATTTTAAAAAGTTTCTCGAAAACACATAAATATGTTAATCTATAAAATTATAAATTACAAAGTCTTCCCCGAGAGTAATAAACCATACGATGCATCAAATTCTGAAATGTTATCTTCGATCATGTTCGATAGCGATACATTTAATACATATAATAGCAAAAAGTCGATGTAAAAGTCTATCATAAAAAGTTCTATCGTGTCACATAAAATGAGATTACGTAAGAGATAGTTATTCAGCGACGATAAAAAAGAGGAAAAGTACAAGAATCGATACAGTTATTATTATCGACGTATGAGTAAACTCATCTAATTAAGGTAAAAGCTTTAGTAAAAATAACCGCAATGGTCCAGAAATTTTGTTCCCCTGCGTTTATATTTTTAGGCACTTCAAGGTATAGGAAAATAATGGAGAGTGCCCATTCAATGGCCAACGGCCTTCCGTGCGCTACTCTATACTATGAAGCTATTTTTTTTATTGTTATTATTATTAGCGTACATATACCGAATTTGGTATAAACGTAGTCTATTTTTGTGCTTTAGAAAAAAAAGGGTTAAAGAAAATAGGAAGTATCCAGTTTCCTAAACGATTCCTTGATTTTCAATTCAAATTCTGATTTACTAAAAAAGCACAAAAATTTCTTTTTTTAATAATATGACATTCCTTCACAGATAATAAAATAGGATTCCGCAATCAAAAATATTTTATTATTTGCATAAAAAATATCCTATTGGACGATGCATTTTTTTTTAAATTTCAGAATCTATTTTCTCAAGAGGAAATTTTACTTGAGATAAAAAATTTGAAAATGCATTTTGGTACGAATTTTTATTCGCATCAGTTACATTTTTCTTATAACAAGGCACTCACCCTTAACAATTTTTACACTAAAAAATTCAAATTTCGCTTTATAACAAAAATATTTTTCTAAACAAATAAAATTTCTTGAGTCGAAAGAATCTTTTGCATAAAAATATCTTTGAATCCCGAAATCCAGGAAAGTTTTAAAAAACTGTGTCTCGCCTCAAAAATTCTAAATTTTCTCATTTTTATGAAATTCTCATTTTTATTATAAATTTCCATAATATTAGTAACTAGTAGTAATTTCTATTTTCATCAATAACTCCAAGACACTTGCTATTGTACACAATTTTGGCAATAAATAAATAAATAAAAATAAATAATTTTCATAAAAGTGTCCGAGTCCTCGTGCCTCTCACTTAGTGTCACCCTAGAAGTGCCTACGCATCCAATATTCATCAGCTCGAAGAAGAGGGCAAAGCCCAATTGCGGGACAAAAATCATCCACGCGTATCATTGCTGTTGTAAAAGATTATATCGCTTAAGAAGCTACTCTTTAACGAAAAGACTGTTTACCCTCAATCGCTTAACTTTACTTGAAACACAATTTATCAACTTTCGCTTTTATGAGTCAAGTCGAAGGAGATACGATTCAGTTTACGTCAGCCGTACCGTAGCGAGTTCATCTCCTTGAGTGCGGGTGGCAAGAAAAAATAAAAACGACTCCTTACAATTGGCCACGAGAGTCACAGCGTGCAATAATAATTAAAGTACGCATTACATCTCAAACCGAGACGCTCCAATTCTCGAAATGGCACTGCAAATTCGGACCAACAACTCCCATAAATTAAAAAGCCATTCCTCCAAGTCGAGGAGCTTCCAATTGATGGCTTAAAGGTTGTCTCGCGATATTTTAACGATTATCATTAAGACGAAAGTACGAAATTGATCAATTATACGGTGAAATACGAGACTTTGGCGATACGTCTGCCTCTACTGGACCGTATCACTAAAAAAAACTCATAAAAATTAAAGCCAATTGAATCCCATAATATTTTAATGCGTTTTTAACAAGAACGTTTGCGTTGATTAGAACCGAAACTCTCAAAGAGGCAGACCTTGAACGGATATTTTTCGACACTGCTCAAAATTTAATTCGCCAATTTATGGAATTTTTATGGGATTCTGTTATTACCCATTTTTATAAAATATACAGCAAGAGTCTATTAGAATATTTGAGAGGGCGTGGTTATCACCATCATCGTCACCCTCAGTGCGATGAGGTGATTAGTCCGACGACTAACTGGATGCATTTCTCCATCTTCCCTTATCTTCAGCTAACCTTTCCAATTTACTGCACTTAGCGTCGCCGACGTTCCCCTTAATTTGATGTAAATAATCTAATCTAAGTCCTCCTCGGCTTCTTTTTTTACCCCATTTTAAATTTCCAGAATTTTTCTTGGAGTTCCGGAATTTTTGCTTTCACGTCGCTTCTCTTTACGGTTTATAATATTGCAATGTAAAACTTGAAAAATTGCGAATTCTCGAAACTTTGTGGCAAAAAGGTGAAACGTGAAATTTTTTACGATTTTTTTTTTTCAATGATTATTGGGTTTGTGGATAATTATTAACGACAATTATTTTGGGACCGATGATACAAAGTAATCGGCATTAATTATGCATCAAGGCAATAACTATTATACAATAAATATTACGATTACATAAATACAGTAGAATCTCCCTACAAGATACCACAAAGGACCGGAGGGGAATCTGATTCCGAAAATTACCGTTCCCCCACTCAGCGGCCTGCTGCGCCGGAGAGGAATAGAACTCGCGTCCTTCGTATAAGATACCATGCAAAATAGTTTAAAGTTAAACCGATAATGCAGGTTGCTTTGTATTCCATATCCTTTTCCTTCTTTTTTTTGTCACGTGACTGGAAGTCCGCAAACGAGGAGTTCTCGCAGTGATGACAAGAAAGAAAGAGAGAAGAAAAGTTATTTTTACCGTTTGTGCAATTATCTCACGTAAGTAAATCAATTTTAAACGTACTAGTCCAGTGCGTCACGGAAACGCCACTTCCCCGAGAAAAATCTACGTTTACGAGTCATTGAAAATTCTCTATGAATTTTAAACAAAAAAAATTAAAATGTGATCTTAAATAATTAATAATTTCTGATAATAAATAACAAAAATCGTTATGTGTAAATAATTCTCATGTTTTCTCATTTATTTCCGTGGTATCTTGTACGGAGTACGCAACTCCAAACATTCGGAGGCGAAGAGGCATTAGGAGTGGGGGTAGTGGATTAGCGAAAGGGGAACCCGTGGTATCTTGTACGAAAGCATTCGAAGGTATCTTGTACGGAGATTCTACTGTATTAGAAATAGAGAAAATCAATTTCAGAATTGTATTTTCGATCCCCGTTTGTTTATTTCGTCTTTTCAATTGTACTTGATTCAAAAAATTCCAAATTGTGTAAAATTCAATGTTGTATGGACGAGAAACATTGTTACCTATTTTTCACTTACTTTTTAAAATACTCCCACACTGATCGTATGAAAAATGTTATTCTAAACGAAACTAGCCCTTGCAGAAATCAATTGGTCCCCCGATGCTCTCTAAATTCTACACAACAAGCATCAAATTGCAACCCCCCTCCCCCTTCAATATCTAATATCCACAACACGTATCTTTTGTTTAAAAAAAAAATATGTTGCCCAATATTTAGTAACACTCCTGATACTATTAAAAAATGCATCGTCTAACGAAAAAAAAAATATATATATAAAGAAATGAATACCTATACTCTCTACGCATCCAAGTGACTCATCCCTTCAAAGTAGATGAAAGTGGAAGCGAACGATAAATTTCGAGTTTGCTACGTCGCCATGCAAAACCCTTTGAAGCTTGCCGACATGATTTCTGAAAGAGCCTTCTTACACGGATTTGTCTTTACCTGGCTTCCCTCTAAGGATCCATCTGTTATGGTTGCAAGTGTACCTCGGTTTAGGTAAATTCGTACCAAACACACGCGACTCTGACGAATGCCTTAGTATTCATTTATCCAACATAAACAATTCCTACGGGTACCAATAGGATTATGTTAAGCTGCAGATCGATGCGAGGGGGATACTTATCGTAAGACAAAAGATTCAGGTGCGGACCAAGATATCGCTGGGAAAAAAAGTATGTAACGCTAATTTTTTGTCGTATCAACCCTGTAATCCTGCACGAGGGTTGGTACAATTCGTACAAGAAAGGTTGACCCACGGGAAGGAACATTGTACGATCAGCAAACGGGGATACTGCGAATGGTATTTAGCATTAACTGTAAAGTGCATCGAATTGCAGTGTGAAAAAGAACGGTAATATGATCCACGCGAGTAAAGTTACCTTTTTACGATTCGACTCGGTACACTTTATGGTACACGCTGATACTAAAATTTGCATGCAGGAATGTCGCTGCGAAAAACTTGGAACTGTGGGAAATAGTTTATAGGATTTCTTTATTACGTGCATGGTGTCGTAAATATTTGGGGCTGTTTAATTTAACATGGCACGTCATTATTCCCATAAATTTACGAAATTATGCAGGAAGAAGATATAATAATAATAATAATAATAATATTTTCTCCACATAATTGTGCATTCAATTTTTTCCAGTGCCAAATTTTTTTTTATAGTTCTTGTGACAGGTTCAATAAGTCAAAGATGAGTTTCGTTACTTTTATGGTTGACATAAATAATTGGGTAGTTGCTAATTTGTACCGTGGAATTTTTTTCGATATAAAAAGTCCCATCGAAGAAATTCCAAAAAAAAAACGGGAAGGTCTCGAAAGATGTTAGTAACCTTAGACTGTTACATCGCTTTCGGGACACCCTCTATAATTCGTTAATAGAATTTTTGGGCCAATTTTCGTTACTGCTGCCGGTACTAACTGTAAAATCTATTAGACCGGAATATAAGAGTACTCTAGTGTCAGAGCATTAAATAATTGGAGAGTGATCGTATTAATTGAGAAGCAGACGTGAGAGACTTTAAGTGAAGCGAACAAAAGGCCGTGCTGTAATTAGCAACCGTGCCTTCCTCACTTCGACGGTAATCAGTTTTCGTGTTACGCTTCAATTCTCTTTAAATGATTGGCATCGGTGAAACTTTTTTAACAATACGTGAGAAAATTGCGAGAATTGTTTTTAAAAAATGCAAGATAAGGAATCAACTGATTTTACTTCCTTTCGTCATTTATTTCTTGCACGTCCTCGTTTGATTTGTTTATCGGGAAGGGCACGCGATGAATCGGAAAATAAATAGTAAATTCTTTTTCTCGCAAAGGAATCCTTTTGCGGAATCGAAAGGAAGATGAATCGAGTGATTAATTTTTTTTTCTTTATTCAACTCAAAGACATTCGTAGCCATTTTACAATTTTTGTTTTTAAATTTCTAACGTTCGTATATTAGACAAGTAATAATATGCTTTTTTAATAGGTTCTAAAGGATAAAAAATATCATTGAAAAATGTAATTCAATTTAAAGATAAATTTTATATTTAAAAAAAAAAAATTATATTTTTAAAAAAATATAAAATTAAAATTTATTAAAATATAAAAATACAAAATTGTTTCTTCTCGGCGAGCTTAGAAAATTGTTTAACCCTTTCAGGGGCACATTTTTCCTTAACGCTTATTATAAAAATAAGAGTGACTGCTAGGGTTTTTGGAGTCGCTGATTACGAATCCGAAGTAAATACAAAAATTCGAAAATTTTCAGATTTTTGCAATTTTAAGATTTTTTTTTTAAAAACTGAGCAACGAACAATTTTGAAAAAAAAATATGTTATAAACCTATATATGGAGAATAGGTAAACAAATTTTCAGAGCTGTAGCCATATGCGTTACCAAGAAACTGATTTTTCAGTGAAAAAACAACATTTTCTTCATGTTAATTGTTTATAACAAGTATATAAATAAATTAATTATTGCAATGTTACGCCAAAATTTCATAAATTGGGTACCCAAGAGTGTAAAAAATACTTTTGTACCTATAGATAGGGCAAAAGGTGTCAGAAATATTTTAAAAAACGAGTAAAAAATAGGTGGGACATATATGTCCTACTGCCCCTGAAAAGGTTAAAGCAATTTTGATGTACGTTGCAAGGAAATTAATGATTCGCCACATTAATGTCCCTGCTTTTTGAAAACAACATCGGTAGAAAGAAATTATAAAAAAATGCGAAAAAAAAATTTATTTCTATTGAAAGTGAGTACCCCTTTACAAAAATTATTTTATTTTATTAAAAAAAAATATTTAACGCGATAAATTGCAGTCAAATTCAATTTAAAAAACTACAACCGCATAACGAGAAATTTTGCTGTTAATAGAAATACATATAGGTAATAAATTCTGAAATTAATAAAATTAGATCGTTTCCTAATTTCTCTCGTAATTCCTATTAAAATTTCATAATTTCAACATTTCAACGTCTTCCCAAAATTCTCGTGGTTTCAATTTCACCCAAAAATGCCACCAAAAAAAAATTTGCGACAATTTGATATATAACGTATGTCGAGGAAAGATGTATCGAGAAGCTGGAGACCGCAGATTTATCACGGAGACCCAGAACCTGACACGGCGAGACACGAAACTCTGTCGAAGCACGTATCAGGGGAAGGAAGAAACGGTACTTTTTCACCGTGACCATTCGACAAAGGAGGGTGGCTTTCTTCTAAGAGGCAAACGTGACGTGCCACGACTGATCTTCGTAATCAAATTACATAGATTACGTAGCTGGTAAGTTGCTCGGGTGGAAGGTACTCGTCTCGCATACGACAACTTTTGAATTCGAGATCGCATTGGTACCCGATCGCTATGCCTTCCCCTCATTCAGATTTCTTCATTAAAAGCAGCCGAGGCGTTTCGGATTCTCAGCGAATTTGCGTCAGTAGACGAATTTTTCGCTGGTTGCAGCGCGGTGTAATTAAAAAAATTGGATTAGGGACTGGGACCAGGGGAAAAATTGCGAAAGCTAATAAAGCCAGCGTACGGTTAGAGGATCTTTGATCACGCAATTGAAAACACGATTGAACCAATTTTACTCGGAGCTGAGAATCGAAGAATCTTTTGGTTGTTGAACGTGCCTTCGGGTATGAACGGATAAGCTCAAAGTAAGAAAAAGGGATAGGATGAAAAAGGACGGAAGAGGAACTCGAGAGTTCCTTTTGCTGGAGTGCAAAGAAGAGAACGCGATAACTTGTTAGAATTCTTAGTGGGAAGCTAAGGAAACGAAGAGGAAAAAAAAAGTTTCCCTTCTTTTCTCTCCATCTTTTTTATTCCCTCCTGTACCTGACAATTTGTAAGGAGTAGCTTAGAGATTTACGCTCTTCTTAACGATGCCTCTACATCGTTATCTTCCGCAAAACAACTTCTTTCCAGTATACGATAAAGTTACACTTATATATTACACCGCCCTGCCAAAAACTAACTAGAAAAGTTGCAAACACGTAAGAAGAGAAAAATCATGGATTCAAATTGCCCCTACATTCGTAATCACGTGGGTCGTAAAAAATTTCAGATTCGCGAAAAAAAAGGGTGGGGAAGATAGATTTGTCGCTGCTTTGGTAAAATACCAAGGGAGCTTTTCATGCGAAACGAATACAGTTCAAGAAAAACAAAATTAAATAATAATGTAATTTAAAAAACAAGGGCAAACCAATCACCAGTTGGGGGTCAAGCATTGCGGTAATTGGCATATTCAAAATTGTTACATAATTATTTCAGTTTTCTTCAAGCTGGGAAGTTTTTGAATATAAATATAATAACACATTACAATTGATACTTTATAATTATATGTAAAAATTCAAACATTGTTAATTATTTTATCAAGAGCTGAAAAAGAAAGTCTTAACCCTTTGACTGCGGCTCACTCTTGCACGAAACTACCAATATATGCGGCAATATTCAGATCTCAGTCATTAAGGGCGCATATATGCGCCTTTCGTATATATTGACGAGCTCGTCAAAGCGTATATATACGCCTTTAGCAGTCAAAGGGTTAAGGATGTTCTTGCGGGACAATCTAGTCAAATGAATATCCGTACAATGGTTCTCTTTTATAGGAAATTTTAAAAAATTAAGGAGCATATCCATAAGATAATACAAATAAACAACGTAATTTTTCAATAACAATTAATTTTACGATTAATATATGCAATATAGGTAAAATAAAATAAGCTACAGTCACTGATTTGACTAAAGTACCATCTTCTAAAAGTAAATCTTATAATCGAAAACATTTTAACGTTCAATCGTAAATATAATGCATCACATGTTTTTAGTTATTAAAAATATATTTGAGAAGAGCACCGTGATATAGTCCTCTAAGTTATCTTTATATAAATTATTTGTTTCTATTATTTCAATCGCTTTACATTTGGCAACGTTGTCCATAAAACTTTCATTTCTTACCAGTTGGCAAGGCTGTTACCTATATTTTTCGTATTCGTACATAACCTGCAAAGATGGATCAACATCGTCACAAAGGTCGTTTCGAAAGAAAAGAGAAAACTGAATGGCGAAATAACGTGAGTGTTGCTGTTAAAAGAAGAAAAAAATGTCTTTCGGAAAATGCATGTGTAGTGGAAGGACGAAGAATAGTGAATATCAGACAAATCGCCAAAGAGTTGTGGTGCGAATTTTGTCTTATCGTACTTTCTGCAAGTACGCAAATTTCAAACTTCCCGGTGAAAAAGTTTGTATTTATACCGCTAGATGTCGCTCTTATCGATACGATGTTGCCACGCTGCTTACGCCTGTTTATTACTTCACCGTTTTTATCACGTTCAAATCTAAATAAACAATTAACTAAACGGTCAATTATTTTCATTTTTTTTTGTTAAGTACAGAATAATATAGCGCAATTTTTAAAATTTGTTTGGTCGAAAAATCTTTTTTAATAAATTAGAATTCTTGAGTAGAACATGTGGACTTCTATTTTCCCTATACTTAACATGTAAAATTGCTATTTTTCGAAAATCGATTACTCACAAATTAAACGGTGAAAAATTTTCAAAAAAATAATTTAAAATCTATAATTTTAGATTTATTAGTCAAAATTTTTTCAGAATTTAATTTTTGATTTTTGCAAACGCAAGAACATCCTTAATGCTCGCACACACAAAAACTTGAGTATCTCAAAGTTGAATGATAACAATAGTCCCCAATTTTGGGCAAATCAAGGGGTCACCTGCTGGGACGTAATTCCAAAAGAACACTTTAATTTTTCATGGTGGTATATTTTCAAATTGACTGGTGCAATTCACCCCCCTCTATTCTACTGACTTCAAGACGAATAATATTATTTAGACGAGCAAAAGGAAGTAAATTAAATGGAAACAATATTTCTATCAAGGGATGAAATAAAAGGAAGTTACGTTATATAACAATATGGAAAAGAGCAGATGGAGGTGGAATGGTAAAAGGTCAGATGAACTATGCGCTCGTGTCCAATGGAAAACGAAAGCAGAATATCGTGGAAAAAGGGGAAGTGATAAAGAAGAAATGAAGAAAATGAATGAAAAAAAAAATGTAATCCACAAGAAAGGAGAATACGTAACAAGTTTTTGCATGCTACCAAATTGTATTCGTACAATTTCCGTAAAGGAAATTGTTGGAGCTAGTGCATAGCACGAGAAAACTACATATCGACACTAAACAGAAACCCTTTCCTATGATTGTTTTCTTGTTCAGTTCTTACTGGATTCCGTTCTTGTTTAAATATAAATGAGCTTGGAAAAAGATTGCCAAAGTGCCAAAGACGCGGTGGAATATTTCCAAATGACACTTACTATGAAATTAAAACGATTAGCATCGAGCAATTTACATAATTTGCCTACCGAAATTCTCGAAAGTGGAAGAGAGTTAATTAAAGTGTTTGGACTTCGGGGAATTAACTTGTAGGGAATATTTTCAGGAACAATGTCAGTTAATGTTTCTGCACACGCAGAGGGTTGAGAGCGTACAACGCTTATTGCCGACTTTTAGACAGCAATATCCAGAATTGTGATGATATTTCTTGAAAAATGCTGGAAAACTGGAATCTGGTATTATTTATAAAAATTTCAGTTAACTATTCTTATTTTTTTTAACTATTTACACACGTCTTAGAAAAAGTGTTATTTATTTTTTTGTGTGCTAAAAAATGTCTAATCCCTTACGAGATTATTATTTCCCTTATCGACAATTACAAAAATTATTATTTCTATTACTATTAGTATATATGCTTTGAAAAAAAAGTTTAATTTTTTCTTCTCAAAAAATGTTTCATCCCTTATAAAATTATTATTTTTATTATTTCTCTCATAACAATTATTTTTGTCTCGATGACAAACTTGTTTTAACTTTTAGGACACAAGTACCTTTTTCATCCCTAAGTGCTATACCCCATTTATTCCGGTATAAAATGCTGAAACATTTTTTATCATGTAGTTTGACAACACACGACTTCGAAAAAAATGTCCGAATTTCATGTTTCATGAATAAACTTTTTCGCCGAATTTATTTTAAGACGTTTACGGCGGGGGATCACCATGAATGGCATGGTGATCTATTACCGGGAGCGAATCGACAGGAGAATGACGGGAGGATCACGCGTTGATCCCACGCTGGCCTCTGTAATCGATTGGATATAATAGATTTCAGGGGACTTTCGAAAAAGGTCGATTGCACGTGTATCAAAAGCGACACCTTTTTTTTTTTTAAGCAAGCGAAACTGCTGCAACGGTTCTGGAAAGCCCATACACGGACACATTCTCATCTTTGAAGGTCCATAACTCAGTTTGGGGATATAATAAACCGAAGGATATATGTACTTGAAATATTTTCCGATATTAGGTATATATACTGAACACATGTAAATTGCGTGCATATAAACTGTATCCTCGCGCATGGTTGCTATATATTTTGTTTATGCGCGAGTTCTGCCGGTTAAGGCCACGGCGTTTATTGTTCACATTGCAAAATTAATGGCCGGTAGTACACACCCTGCGACCAGTGCACCCGCTGTGATATCTGTACGGCTTCCCATCCAGTGTAATATAAAAATCATTGCATTAAACATAAACCCACTGTCACTGGCGGTAAAGCTCGTTGTTGGTGAGACGCAGCAGTTTTTCCTATTTCCCCATTCCAATGTTGAGAGAAAAAAAAAAGCAACGTGGAGGCAGAGTGGCTCTTTTTCTGAGCTACCATGTTTCAAAGTTTCTTAGTAAAGGAAACGGTGGAATTGGGTTTCTCCGGAAAGAATAGAAGTTTCCGAGTTGCAAAAGTATATTTTTATTAAAAAAAAACTTAAAGTATAATTATACTTTTTTTTTAAATATTTTTTTACAGAATACGGATTATTTAATAGCTCATTTTTATTGTGTTTTACCTACAGGTACTTTTTTTTCTATTGTTGGGAGATTAATTTTTTATTATTTCCTTTGCTTGGACCAATAACAAACTAATAATAATAAATGAATTACTTATAAATAATAAATTAGTATTAATTCGAATATAAATATTATCTTTGTAATTTTGCAATAATTTCGATTGTAAGGTTTTTTAAATTTTCTTTTAAAAAGTTATTTTTGACTCAGAGAACAATTTCATTTAATTTCATATTTATTACAATTTATTTCGGGAGCTGTTTCATCACTTTCCTCCACTTTTGGTGTTGTCGAATTATTTATTGGATATTTTTTACGTATATTTTAGGAAATTTTTCCCAAGGGGTAGGGGGTTGTTTTGAGCTTTCATCATTATTCGAGATATCCTTTCACGAGAAATTCCATACGACTCAGGTCCATTTAACGATCCAGAAATGAAGCATTTGCAAACCTAGGTTTATATAACATTCTTTTTATCGCCATAACAAGTAGAATACACTCCTAAAGTTGGCGGCTAATTTTATGAACACGCCGTAAAGTAAATCTTTATGGTTCCCGATACCATAATATAAGGTACCAAATGCTCTTCATTCAAACCATAAAAAGAAACCTGTTTGAAGTTTCACAGTACCCAGATGTGTATTAAAAATACGATAAACGTCTTTTGCACGATGACACTGCATTTCACCGTGACGATAGTCGTTTCAAGAAATTTTTGGTCGGGGAAAGGAGGGTGAATCGAACCACTCGACGGGGTTGTAGAATTATATTCTTTTTTTTTAAAATTATATTCATTTAGCGACTAATTTATTTAATGAATATCTTAAGGGGTTATACACACTTAGAAGGCCGAAAAAAAGTGCGATTTTTCAAGAATTTTTCCTGGAGAGACATTTCAATTTATTAATTTCAAACTTTGTGCATATATTGTAGTAGTCCTTGACTACTTTCTCAATTTTTTTGGTATAAAAATAATCATTCTGACAGCCGCTGCAGCCAATCTCCGGGAGCACCTCGAAAAAGAAACACCTTTTGCGGTGAGCAAGATTTCTCAAAAACGGCTAAACCGATCGGTCTTAAATTTTTACACAAGCTTTATGGATATAGTATCTAGTAATTGATCTTTGATTTTGACTCTACGACAAATATTTGTCATTTTATGAACAATTTACAGTCAAAAATTCTCATGAAAAATTGATATTTCCGCTTTACGAAGCCGCCATTTTTTTAAAAATTAGTATTTTGCAAAACCCAACTATCGAACACGAGATAATACATTATATTAACGAAAAATTTTTGGTTTTTTTATTTCCGATAACCCAGTCCCGAGATATCGTGCTCACCGCAAAACGTGTTTTTTTCGAGGTGCTCCTGGAAATTGGCTGCAGCGGCTGCCAGAATGATTATTATTATACCAAAAAAATTGAGAAAGTAGTCAAAGACTGCTACAATATATACACAAAGTTTGAAATTAATAAATTAAAATGTCTCCCCAGGAAAAATTCTTGAAAAATCGCCTTTTTTCGGCCTTCCAAGTGCGTATAACCCCTTAACCCTTCGAAAACACTCTGGGTCAATTTGACCCGTACCTCAATTTCGATTAAAAATAACGTAAAGGAATTTTGAAAATTGGCGGGTTTAACGCCCTCTATATTCCACATTTATTTTTGTAAATTTCAATTTTAAAAAAATATTTTTTTTTCGAGAATTTTTTTCGATATATAAATAATATTAATGACACTTTAAAATTATATGACATGATTTATCTGTGTTTCAAGTATACCTAGGAATTTTTTCAAGCTAATAAAACTTGTCGTCTTAAAATGGCGGACTCTTATAGTTAGCGTCGGGTCAGATTGACCCAGAGTGTTCTCCATGCTTGAAAAAAGAGGTGTGTTCTCGAAGGGTTAAAGTGAATATCAAGCCACTATTTTCTAAGAAAAAAGAAGTTATTTATTTTTTATAATTTTGTAAAAGAAAATTATTAACGAATTTTTCATCCAATTGACCCCCCTCTCCCCCAATCGTGATAAGCATAATTGAATGTCCAAATAATACACTTATTTATTTCTTTGCTTTTATTTTCCATTACGTAATAGACGAGGAACCGAAATTCGTATTTGCTTTAAAGATTTTGGAAAGGCGTAAATGTTAGGCACATAAAGCTTTGGCACACAGCAGGATATTTGCGTTATGGGCAACTCGTGATAGCTGAAGACCACAGCTATGTCACTCTAATGTGTTATGTGTCCCCTTTAGTGTGCCTAATGTTTGCAATTAACCACGCAGTGTTGCTAATAACCTTGGCTGCCGATGCAACATTAAACTTGAAGATTTAAAATAATGCTGCGACAAAGAAACTGCAACGTCGACTAATAATCATGAATTTCGAAAAACCTGAAAATTCCATTTTCGAAATCATTTGAAGAAAAAACTTTCAGTTCGAAAATTTGCCGTTTCCGGAATTCCATAAATTAGAAAAAAAATATATTTATCAACAAAACTCATCCGGTGTATTGAAAAATATGCCCCGCATTCCAAAAAAATCTTGCATCATTAATTTCTTGTACGTTAAACGTGGGAACAAAAAAAGGAGCTAATAAAGATAAGAGGAACTTTCCACCGCTTTGGGACAGTAAAAACTGTAGCAAAAAGAGAATTCAGATCTGTCTGAAACTTGTACACTTTGGCCAGGTTCGAATTGCTCTCGGGAGTAAGCCTTGCACGCAGCAAAGAATGGGAAAAGTAAATTACTTTTTGCCGGTTCCCGCAATCTCTACATTGTAACAAGCTAATCTTGCTACGTTACAGCCCTTCCAGAATTTCCAAGTAATTTTTCCCACGCTGCAGGCGTATTTTGTTACAGTGGAGATCGAATTCTTCAACGTTACAGCACCTTTTTAGTTCCTGAATTGATAAAAAATGTTTAAAAATTAAAAAACACCATTTAGTAATTTTCGCTTTTATTTAAACATATAAAGGGTCTTCCATTAAGAGGTTTTTATTTTAAATGATTAAAACAACACCTTTTTAAAAAGAAAAATTCTAACATCTTTATTCCAATGTAAGGGGTTACATCTAGTCTTTCGGCATCGGCCGAAAAAAGGCGTGTTTTTGTGAACTTTTTTTTTGGGAAAATGATTGCAGGTTTCGAACTGTTTTTTTCTTCATAGTAAAGGGTATATCTTCGACTATGTTTCATAATTTATTTATTGAAAAAAATTCACAAATGTAGGAGATACAATGCATTTCCCGGACCGCTAGGTATTCTGCGGTGAGCACTGTATCTTCCACCTCTCTCGTCTAAAATCAAAAAATCAAATAGATTATGTTTTTGCATCGTATTATCTAGTCCTTAATCGAAGGATTTGAGAAAATATTAATTTTTGAAAAAATGGTCGACGAAAATGAAGTGATTTATTCATCAAAATTTGGACTTTCACGTTCAATCGTCGACCATTTTTTCAAAAATTAATATTTTCCCAAATCCTTCGATTAAGTACTAGATAATACGATGCAAAAACATAATCTATGTGATTTTTTGATTTTAGACGAGTGAGGTGGAAGATACAGTGGTCACCGCGGAAGACCTTTTTTTGAACAGCGGTCCGGGAAATGCATCGTATCTCCTACGTTTATGAATTTTTTTCAATAAAAAAATTATGAAACATTGTCGAAGATATACCCTTTACTATGAAAAAAAACAATTTGAAATCTGCAATCATTTTCCCAAAAAAAAAATTCACAAAAACACGTCTTTTTTTTCGACCGCCAACTACATGTAACCCCTTAAAGTACAAACCCTGCGATTAAATGTGGGACGCGATATCTGGTAAATTGCCACCTCGGGATTTCTAACAAATAGTCATCCTTTTTAGGAAGTTTTGCATCAAGTTTTTAAACAAATGATTTTCTCGTAAAAATTAGGGTTACCTGCCTGCATTTCTAACGCATAATCAACAAACGTACGGCGTCGTGCATGGTCTGTAGGCTTGAATTCTTGCGTCAGCTGCCCTTTGTACGCATGCAGGCCAAGATCTTTATGTAAAATGCGATGTAGGCTGGTTTGTGAGATCTTTAATTGTTGCGAACGTCTTGCAATGGATAAACCTGGGTTTTCTGTGACACTTTCAGCTACAGCAGCAACGTTCTCGATTAACCTGGCACGACGAGTACGAACTGCGGTCTTTACATCAGTAACTTGGCCGTTTTTCTCAAATTTCTTAATTAGGTTCACAATTGCTGTGCGAGAAGGTGCTTCTTAGCGACAAAAACACCACGAACTCTACGAATTGTCTCCGCGAAATTTTCACCATATTTATAGTGAATTTTCACTATTTCTATTCGTTGTTGAAGCGTATATCGTCCCATCTTCTTAAATCGTATACTTTTTATTTTACAGTTGTCCCATAAGAACAATGTATATTTGACGGTTTACAAATACCGAGAATTTTAAAATGAAACCTGTTAATGGAAGACCATACAGTTAATAATTGCAATCCTCAAATTTGGGTGTCCCCAGTAATACCCCTGGTCTCGGAAGGACAGCAACGACCCTTATGAGACATTCCAGGGTTGAAATCGCAGATTGTACCCTAGGAAAAAATGGTCCCTGCGTTTCTCTTGCAATTACCATTTGTATTTGCCGTTACATTAGCCGCAACGATGTTAAGTTAATTACTACTTCCGATGTATTGCGCTGCTTTCACCCTTGCACTTGTTCCGTGAACTTCATTACAGTTATGATAACATTTACATTTTTCTCTGCGTCTCAAAACCTAATCATTTCGATAACGGCTTCTTTCGTAACGTGAACTCGTTTATGTTTACTACAATATTAAATGGTAGGAAACGGATTTGGAGGTTGAAGCAACTTTAATTGAAATTTGAGAAATTTATGCAAAATTTTGAATTATTCCATATTTTCTACTGCCGCTTTCGATTCTTTTTTCAACCCTTAAACTGGTCTGTGGGGCCTAAAATGTCCCAGCCTAGTGTAGCGTCAATTCAGACAATACTATATTTCGAAAATTTTACAATTTTTTTATACTACGAATTTAAATATTTAACAACTATAATTTTGTGGTGACATTTGGGAAATGTTACATTATGCAAGAAAATTATTTTGTTGTTCGAAATTAATTTCCTTAGTGAAACAAATATTTTTAAACCATAAAAATTCCTTGGTTTAAACAAAAATTTATTTTTGTAATTGAAATGCTTATTTCTTTTTTTCAATTAAAAAAGTACATTTGTGAAGAAGCTCGGGATTGAAAATAATGGTAAAGAAGGTATGTGGTTGCTCGAGAATTAATTTCTTTGGTGAAATAAATATTTTTAAACCAGAAAAATTCCTTGGTTTGGAAAAAAAAAATTATTTTTGTGATTGAAATAATCAGTTTTATTATTATTTTATATTGAATTAATAATATTAATATTGATAATTTTAATATTGATAATATTAATATTATTATGAATATTATTTATATTGAAATAATAATTTTTATTATTATTTCAAGCTCTGGGTTAAAAATAATAACAAAGAAAAATTCTTTTTTTGCTTTCCCTAAAAACAATCCTCCGGACCTCCCCAGAGAAGGCAGCGTTAGATCCGGCTAATTGATATTGCACGACATTTTGAACTTTGTCATCAATAAAAATTGCATCGGGGAAGGAAATTATACGGGTCAATTAATCGAGATAAACTGTTGATTAAAAAATAAGAGAATGTTCGCTTCGAACAGGAATTTCCTCCTTAAATATACACAGGATGATGTCAGCCTTGGAATGGGAGAAACCCATCCAGGTGTGTACCACAAATGCGAGCTTATTTTACATTGTTTCATCAATCTTGCGAGAATTCTTTGTAAAAAGGATTGTCACGCGTCGGAGTTTTAAAAAATAAAAAAAAAAGCGGATAAGAGAATAGGCATCGCGAATTGTTCCGAGAGTGTCATCCTTCTTGTCGTGTCATAAAACAATAAAGGGTTACGTCATCGCGGAAGTTTAATTGACAGACTCAAATTGCTGCTTATGTTTCGAACATCTCGTTTTAAGTATGTTCACGCCTCTCTAGGCTTGTTTACGATACACCAGCCTTCCTCTAATGAATCTGAATCGTCGTATTCGTAATCAGTTCTCTGATTCCTTTGGCACGAGCACCAAGTGACATTAACTTTGGCGACGTCGAATTAGATCGGCCAGTATGTCAAGATCTCTCGAGCCCTAAATGCTCGGAAGTTGAAAAAGACACAGATAGAGTGGATAAGAAGATATAGTGGGAGGAAGAAAGAAGAAAAGTGTCTTTCTTCAGTGACGGATGCTATTATCTCGTACCGAGAGTGAACACTACAACTTCGGGTCAAGGACAATCCATATACGTTCTTTTTGGTATTCTTTTTAGTGCATTTGTTCAATATTTTTATTATCATAAGGCTCAAAAGCACTCGAATCGGTGTCGTTCCAATCGAATGGAAAAAAGCTCGATTTTTCCAAATTTATTCCAACTGAAGCTGGATCTTCAATTGTTGAAAGTTTGTCTTTCAACTGTCTTGTCACTACAACTTCGGGTCAAGGAGAATCCATACTTTCTTTTTGGTATTTTTTTTAGTGCATTTGTTCAATGATTTTATTATCATAAGGCTCAAAAGCACTCGAATCGGTGTCATTCCAATCGAATGGAAAAAAGCTCGATTTTTCCAAATTTATTCCAACTGAAGCTGGATCTTCAATTATTGAAAGTTTGTCTTACAACTGTCTTGTCACTACAACTTCGGGTCAAGGAGAATCCATACTTTCTTTTTGGTATTTTTTTTAGTGCATTTGCTCAATATTTTTATTATCATAAGGCTAAAAGGCACTCGAATCAGTGTCGTTCCAATCGAATGGAAAAAAGCTCGATTTTTCCAAATTTATTCTAACGGAAGCTGGATCTTCTATTATTGAAAGTTTTGTCTTGAAGAAAATTTCGGATTGTTTTTCAAAAATCTAAAAATTGCGTTACAATATTGTTTCCAAAAAAAAATTAGAGCCATTAATAATTGGTAACTAAATTTTTATTGATAATTTGAATCTCCAGGGTTTTCTCCAAATTGTTCAATAATTAGAAAATATGTAAATACAAGTGGTTTCTCCAATTGTGGGAAAGTTTAGGTATTTAATGTTGCAGATTATTATTGCTACAAATTATTAAGATTTTATTACAACATATAGAAACCAATTGAAGATTTCGGTCGAAGAAGGAATGTTTCTAAAATTTTCCAATAAAAATTTCAAAGAAATATATTTATTTATGCATTACAGTAAAACCTCGATATAACGGACTAATCGGGGGGAGGGGGTGTCCGTTAAAGCCGAAAATCCGTTGTACAAAAATAGGTTTAAAATAAATCAAAAAACTTTTTTTCGAAAATTCACTGTAGGGTAAACACACCAATAGATGGACACCCTTCAATAGATGGACAAATATTATTTTCCAAAAGTAATTACATTAAATTTAAGAACGAAATCGTAAAGTCATAATTTTTTTTATGGCTATATGTAGTCCTGATTGCAAAAAGTGATTTTTTTTTCATCTTTATATTTGTAATAATGATAAAAAAAAATATTTAAATTCGACATGACGAAGTTTTGCTTCAAGAGCGCCACCACTAGTATATATGTGAGAGATGTCCGGTAAACGTTGTTTGTTATTACTATTATAAATGAATAAAAAAATAAGGTATGTATACATTCTTATGCTCGTATTTCACTAAAAAAAGCTATAAATATCGTAATAAAATAATAAATTACAAAAATATAAGAAAATTTAGCGTCCATCTATTGGTATTGGCTGTCCATCTACTGGAGATTTTGTCCATCTACTGGGGTTTTGGTCTTTTTCATAAATTTTTCTTTTTTGTTAATTACTACGAAGTTTCACAAAGTTTTAGTAATTTTTTTCTAGTTAATTCCATATTTTTACATTAACATAATTCATTTTATTATAACTTATTTGTATTTTAGTATATTATTTTGATAAAAAAGCATGAGAGTTTGCTTAACCGTCCATCTATTGGTGCATTTACCCTATTTGGATATAGATAGAAAAATACAACACACAAAAAAAATTCTATTTAATTGTCTTCGGACACTCGTCGTGAAGTGACGTTGCTGTTTGATATCGACGCTCTTGCTTTCGGTAATCCTACTTTCAAAAAGGAATCAATTTTTTTCTTGCACTTTTTAAGGTTGCTGTTTCTTTTATAATCAACTCTCTAAAATTACGAAAATGCGTGTAATAAATTTTTTTACATTTGACCGGATTTTTTTCTCCATTACATCCGAAGTCCGTTAAACAGAGGTTCGTTATATCGAGGTTTTACTATATTTAAATACGTTCGGTGACGAATCTTGCGGCAAAGGAAAATTTCTGAAACAACAATTTTTACGTTTGATGTAAATGAAAAAAAAGAGAGCGAAAAAAAAGAGCATTGTAACGTTGCAATCATATAAAATTTAAGCATATGCTCCTTTCTCTAACGAACCGAAGTGCATTTTATCGTGAAATCTCGATGGTGGAGATTCGATGAAAAACACTTTTCGTGATTGGACGTGGACTCGAGACTCACTCTCGCGAAATCACGCTAAATGTTAAATGAATCCTCGCGTCTCGCTTACGTTAACTTTGGATTGGATTCAATGGATGCTGCGAAAAGTGCATTTTGTTAATCACAAATTCTTCTCTCCCTTTTCCAGAAATTCCACAAAATTCTTTGAACATTCCAAAAGGTGGGGTTCAAAAATATTTCCATAAATTATTGAATTCACCAATATTTCGAAAACAATTGTAGCACCAAAAGTCATTCATTTTTTTTTTTTTAGTGGAGTGCATATATTCATAGAGATGCGGTCCCAGCTGCAGAGTGCGATTTCCTTCCCTTTACGGCATCGTTTAATATAAAAGCTATGGCACACATACTAGAATATTGAATTTCCGAACATAAGCAGAATTTTCAGTGGAAGAAAATGGCGCTGTAATGGAATTTTAATGCCCCGCGACATACACACTCGCTTGCGAGTAAACATCCTAGTTTTTAAACACGCAAATGTTGAATACACGAGATGCAACGAGGAGGATTCTGGAAACGTGCTGATACTCTCGAAAGTGTGGGTTGTCGTGAGAGGGTTCGTTTCATATTCGGGTGTTCGGTTGCAAAGCGTGGAATGCTCAAACTGCACGGCAGCTACGATTTTCGCGTGTCTGTCATTTCAAACAGTCGAAATTCTTAACGCTGCGGAATTTCAAAACGCGCCGATGTCACGTTCCAAAAAATTTGCATAGACGTTCGCGAACGCTACCGGCCAAACCAACGACACTTTCCTATTTAATTCGCCGGACGTTTCGTCACTGTAATAATACTAACGTCGGAATGGAATTTTCCCTGGCCGAAAGGAAAAAGGAAAATCGTTTGGCAAAAAGTTTGGAAATGCGCAGAAATATTCGATTCGGTACCACCCAATCGGGATCTTTTGTTCTCGTTGCAATTAGATGTCGAAAAAAAAAATATAGAAAACCTCGATTTGGTGGCAACGAATCAAATTTTTACGCAAGTTTTTACGTAAAGGGTTAACACGTTGAACACGGCGTCAAATTTATGTGACTCCCTATTCGCGCCGCGTGGGTCGCAATGGTATAGGCCATTGCATTTGTCATAATCGGCGCGGCCTGAATGGAAAGTCCAGTGACCGGCGCCGCGCTCAACGTGTTAATAGTCAACAATAACAATATTGATAAGAATACAATTGATCTTTAAGGGGCGATTGCGGTGTAACAGCTTTACAAATAGGCGATTTTCATGAACTTTTTTTTGGAAAACTGTTAATAATTCCCAAATAATCTCTTTTGGGATATGAAGAAGCATCCGTGAAATATTGAAAAAAAATTGTTTCTTGCCATTTTCTGTATTATTTATTTAGTATTCATAATCCTGCCAAACACTTCCGGATTGTTGGTGTCTAGTATAGCACCAGTTACAAGCATCCGATAACTAAAAATGAAAAATTTTCTTAAAGGTAGATAGTTTATGCTGGGGTTACACCACTTGTTGAAAGAAATCATGAAGAATCAAAAAAGTCCTAGGGTTTTGAAGAAAAAATGAATTTTTTGACACAAAAATTGATTACATATTGCCACTAAAAATGTTGTTAAATAATATTAAATTAAATAATTCTATTTAAATTGCTGGTATAACCCCAGGAGAAATGTATATTGATTGGATTAAGCCTTCTGTGAAGTTGATCGATTGATTAGTTTTTGCGCTATCCTAGGCACCGATTTGAAAAACGTAGTTTCGAGATAATTGCGTTTAAACTTTTTGGCGAAGTTTTACGACACTTACAGCCGCTACTTAATTGCGATACTGCTTTTGGAACAATTTCTTGAAACATTGTACTTTTGATTTATGTAAAGAAAAAAAAATTCGATTTTTTGAACCTGTTGCACCGCAATCCCCCCTTAATTTGAAGTCGAAAAATAGTGGAGATGCAATATCCCCTACCATTATTCACCAACAATAGTATTTTCGTATTTGCGCTTATGGTCAATATAGTTTCGGTGCATCTAAATTTCAATTATAATTCGAGTTATTGGTAAAACGCTTCATTGTTATACGGATTCAATAACCAAATGCGTAGGAGGCTCCGCAACTTGCAGTGCGTTCGGACCTCGGGAGCTGGATATTTCGGACCTTACTCCCATGCACCAAAGTATGGGAGTTGCATTCATACCATCCAATCATCACGTTATTCGGTGAAATTAGTGTATCAGTGTCAACCGTTACCGGGTATTTGGAATTGATTTTCCATTATACCCAACCGGTTCTGTTTATTTATGCACTTTGTTCTCAACGATAACTAACAATTTTCTGCGAAGGAGGACAAGCGCATTTATGAAATAATAGTGCCTTTCACCCCCAAATGTGGTATCATAGGGGCCAACTAATTTCTACTAATCCAAGTAGAAATTCGTAAAGGGCAAGGATAGGGGTGAAGCAAAGTTGCGTTATCTTGTAATTCAGGTACCATTTATCAGATACCATTTCATTTTTTTATAGGGATTTTTTAAAATCCCTATAAAAAAGGGGGAAGCTGGTACTGCGACGAAAAAAATAATAAAATTATGCGGAAAAATAAGAAAAGTTACGGAACAATTTTTAAGACATTCAAATTCTTTTGCAAAAATAATAATTAATAATAATATAACAATAAAATACATTATTCAATAATGTAAAAAATAAAATAATAATAATTTAATAATTAAATAAATTAAATTGTAATGTAAAAATAAAATAAAATAAATAATAATATAAAAATTGCACTTTCTGTAAATTTTGTAAATAATTTCAATCCATTATTTTACGTCACGGGTGCAAGTTTATTATCTTCTTTTTCGTAACAATTTACATTATTTTGATGATTCCTTTTCTTTCAAAAGTAACAATAATTTTCGGTACAATTTGTTTCTCCTTTTTTTGTCATTACGTGGCAACTTTATTTGAAGCCGGTGCCCGCTTCGTTCTATTTAATCTGAATAGTTGCCGGTAGTATTTCCTTTTTGTACATTGCAACCCTTCGTGTTATGAAATACACCGGGTCTCTGGTGTTCCTTCAAAAGCTCCGTCATTACAGACATTTTTTAGCGTGAACGAATTTCATTAACGCGAATTCCTTTATGAGGCGAAGGTAAGGAAAAAATCTGAAGCAGACTTCAGAGTACGGAGAGGTGATGAAAGTGCATGTTGCACTTTGAAGAGAGCTTTCAATATTCACATTGCCATTATTTTTTCGTCGCCGAGAAAACACCATATTTACCGAAATACAGCGAGCTCTTGTAAATTAGCCCTTTGACTGCGGCTCGCTCTGACAAAAAAAAGCGTCGGTGTAAGTACACCACTTTCGTAGGACAGTCGCTGAGAGACGTCATTTTATTCGTTGTCAGGAGAGAAAGACATTAATCGTAACAAAAAATGTCGAAAAAGTAATTATTCAGAGCTAGCGTTTGCAATTCTGCGTCGAAGCAATGCGCTTGAAATTAAAAAGATGAAGAAGGTTTTGTAGGAATATGCATTATTACTAATAAAACAAATATAATTTTTCCGTTAAATTACATTTTTTTGTAATAATTTTGGAAGTTTAACAATTTAATTTATCGAACTTTATTAATTTTACATAATTTCTTAATTGAACAATTTCATTTATTAAATTTAAAAATTGTAAATATACTGAAAAAAATGTATAGTAATTTTAATTATTGTTGTAGTTAAATATGGGACCTACCATACATTTCTAGTTATTCTAACTATTCTCACGATTAACGGGTTACATCTAGTTGGCGGCCGAAAAAAAGGCGCGTTTTTGTGAATTTTTTTTTGGGGGGGAAATGGTTGCAGGTTTCCAACTGTTTTTTTCATAGTTAAGGGTATATCTTCGACTATATTTCATAATTTTTTTATTGAACAAAATTCACAAATGTAGGAGATACGATGCATTTCCCGGACCGCTAGGTTTTTTTGCGGTGACCACTGTATCTTCTTGCACCTCACTCGTCTAAAATCAAAAAATCAAATAGATTATGTTTTTGCATCGTATTATCTAGTACTTGATCGAAGGATTTGAGAAAATATTAATTTTTGAAAAAATGGTCGACGAAAATGTAATGATTTTTTCATCAAAATTTGGACTTTCACGTTCAATCGTCGACCATTTTTTCAAAAATTTATATTTTCTGAAATCCTTCGATTAAGGACTAGATAATACGATGCAAAAACATAATCTATTTGATTTTTTGATTTTAGACGAGTGGGGTGGAAGATACCGTGGTCACCGCAGAAGACCTTTTTTGAACCGCTGTCCGGGAAATGCATTGTATCTCCTACATTTGTGAATTTTTTTCAATAAAAAAATTATGAAACATAGTCGAAGATATACCCTTTTCTATGAAAAAAGAAACAATTCGAAACCTGCAATCGTTTTTCCAAAAAAAATTCACAAGAACACGCCTTTTTTTCGGCCGCCAACTAGATGTAACCCTTTAAGTCAACTAGAAATTAAATAATTCGCGCCTTTATTCCTTCGATGTAATAACTATTGATATTACTACCCGTGGAAAGGAGGAAAACAAATAAGTGTAAATTTTAGTGCGTTGCAATAACTTTTACAACGCCGAGAGGAATTTTTACTATATTGCAACAACTTTTACAGCGAAGAGTAACAAAATTTATTACGCTTTCGTTATTTTATTACTCTACTATTTTTTACACGAAGTTCGATTGCGCACTTAAAATTAAAGCGCTAAAGGGTTTTGCAGGAATACATATTTTAACAAATAGAGCAAAATAAATCTCGCACTACATAAAATTAATCTCGAACGATTGTACATAATTTTTTTAAAAAAAGTCCAATATATTAAATTCGTAAATAAAATAATGAATCATGTCTAAATTTGCATAAAATAAAAATCCTCTTTATTTCTTGTTGACGTAAACACGGGAAATGGAGTAATACCAATCCACTGATTCAAGTACTAATTATTTGTCAATAGTTATTTTCTATTATATTGCTAATAAATATATACTTTTTTAAAAATTGTCTCAAATGTTCCTTCGCAGAGGATACCCCTTTTTTAAGAAATTCCCTATAATTATAATCATAAAAATGAATCAAAATAAAAAATTTCTTGGTCACAAATATAATTTAATAAATATTTATATTATAATACAATGTTAATAAATATTTTAACTCTGGCGGTAAATATATTTTACACGCTTCTGGAAGTCAATACAAAGGATTAAACTTGATATTAGAACAAATTATTCCACAAAACTTGGCAATTCCTCTTCTATTTGCACTATTTGTTATAAGGAACGTGTGTAAGTTTATCCGTGGGTGCCAAGCTACAACCACTCTTCTTTGGGTATGCTATGAAGTTTCCAGGCTCTTGTTATCAAAGAAATAACCTCAGTCCTATACGGGTCCTCCGTGCACTACATTTGTTAGGGTTTGAATAACAATAAGTAAAGTCAATACCCGAGTCAACTTCTATGGGAGTGAATGCCATAAAAGTTTCGTGGCTCAAAAAAAAAAGCTGCCCCCTCAAAACCTGGAAGTTTGGGCATCGAACAATGGCTCGTACCATTATGCTCTCCACGTACTCCTTTTGTTGATCTTACGACCGCCTAATTTCTGATACCGGCGAACGTGACCATTTATCTAATTCGAGTGATACATCATACGAATGAACGCAAATACTGGACCAAACTACGTCCAAACTCAATATACACGTGGGTCTAAAATTGGCCTTAGCTGGCAGTTACCGGCCAAGTAATCCTAGCAAATTGATATTAATTAGCCAACAATGACGCGAAATGGTACAATTTTCTCGTGAAAATACGAGATACTCTAGAATTCGAATTTAAGCAGAGCTACTGGGGTCTAACATACCCCAGTTTAGTTTCGCTCCAATTGAAGGATCTTCGTGGCAAGAAAATGGTACCTTTGGTATTTTCTGTTGTTGGTTAGAATTTCTAATTTCTTTTTAAATTGAAAATAACCATTTTTCCCATTTGATTACCTTCAACAATTTTTTGCGTTGCGAAATATTATATTTTTAAAGAACTTTGTGTTCTAGCGAAAGAAGACAGAAATCGGAGGAATATTTTTTATGCAGAGATATTTTCATGAATATTTTGAAATTCAATATTTATACATATACGAGTATATGGAAATTGAATTGTAAAATATTTAAAATTATAATTATTTTAATAAATAAAGAATTTAATTTAATTTTCTTAAATAAATATTCAGAAATTAATCCGAAGAATTTAAGTATTTTTTAAAATAATATTTTCAGTCGCAATGGTACCTGATATTAAATGATACAACAAAATATATTATATATTTATACACTGAAAAAAAATATATAATAATTTCAATTACTATTCTAATTAAGGGGTTACATCTAGTTGGCGGCCGAAAAAAAGGCGTGTTTTTGTGAATTTTTGTTTGGGAAAATGATTGCAGGCTTCGAACTGTTTTTTTTTTCATAGTAAAGGTTATATCTTCGACTATGTTTCATAATTTTTTTATTGAAAAAAATTCACAAATGTAGGAGATACAATGCATTTCCCGGACCGCTGTTCAAAAAAGGTCTTCTGCGGTGACCACTGTATCTTCCACCTCACTCGTCTAAAATAAAAAAATCAAATAGATTATGTTTTTGCACTGTATTATCCAGTACTTAATCGAAGGATTTGAGAAAATATTATTTTTTGAAAAAATGGTCGACGATTGAACGCGAAAGTCCAAATTTTGATGAAAAAATCACTACATTTTCGTCGACCATTTTTTCAAAAATTAATATTTTCTCAAATCCTTCGATTAAGGACTAGATAATACGATGCAAAAACATAATCTATTTGATTTTTTGATTTTACACGAGTGAGATGGAAGATACAGTGGTCACCGCAAAAAACCTAGCGGTCCGGGAAATGCATTGTATCTCCTACATTTGTGAATTTTTTTCAATACAAAAATTATGAAATATAGTCGAAGGTATACCCTTAACTATGGAAAAAAAACAGTTCGAAACCTGCAATCATTTTCCCCAAAAAAATTCACAAAAACACGCCTTTTTTTCTGCCACCACCTAGATGTAACCCCTTAAATTGAATTGAACATTCAGAAATTAATCGCAAGAATTGAAGTATTTTATAAAATAATATTTTCAATCGCGATGGTACCTGATATTAAATGCTACAACAAAATATATTATATATTTATACACTGAAAAAAAAATATATAACAATTTCAGTTACTATTCTAATTAAATGTAACATCAATTGCATATTTCTAGTAATTCTAACCATCCATTGCTCTTGATATTGAGCCAAGTGCATATAAAATAATGAATGCTTTTATTTTTTTCAGTGTATTTATAAATAATTCAATTACAAGTAATAACTTTAAATAATAATTAAATATCACCCGATCGAATTAAATCTTACCATGAAATTCATTGGACATCTCATTTAAAAGTTACTTTGCACAAGAGCTGTAAATAATAAAATGTAAGTAATTGAAAGGCATTGTAAAGAATAGGACTTGATGGTTTTTCTTCTGTTGGGGAAAAAACAGAAAGAAGAAACGGAGGAGTAAAGAAAGTGTAAGAATGGCTTGTATCTGTTTCGATATCTTCGGTGGATAATAGCAAAAGATCTGTTTGATTGCAGAAGAAGGAGGATGCAGCAGCAGCAGCAGCAACAACACAGGAGAAGGTTGACAGTGGTTTTAACTTGGCTGGTAATACTAGCTGCTACTAGTATAGTAGTAGTGGGAGCTACTGCTACTACTGCCACGACTACCAGCTTCGCTTCAAACGATCAATACTCCCCCTCGCAACCCCTAAAACGCCATCAAATATCCCAAGGACCTAAAGCCGAATGGAAGGATGAAAAAGATCTTCGGAAGGAGCGTTCAAGGATCTACCTGACGATCGGTAAAACGGAAGTCACGATGTCGAACCATTTAAACTTTTGTCACGGAAACAGAAAATACCGTTACTATTTTCACTTTTTATACAACTTTTACTTTTTATTTTAAGGGTTGCTATTGTCGTGGAAATCACAATTCAATAAAATTTGGGGAAATTTTCGGAAAAACTCTAGTTAATAAAAATAGCTTTTGAATTTTCGAGAAATTTTTTCGAAAATCAAAAGAGAAATATTTTATGAAAGATTTTTAAGCGAGGAAAGATATTTTTGAGACAATTACAATTCGAATAAATATTTTTCGATCGATTCCTTGAATATAAATTTTCGAAAAACTTTTGATAAATAAAAGAAACTCGTAAATTTTAATTATTGAAATATTCATTTATTTTCTTGGAAAAATATTATATTTTCAGGGAGATTTTCGGGAAGAAAAGATATTTTTCGAAAAATTGCAATTTTAATAAATGCAATTTTTGGATCCATTCCTTGAATATAAATTTCTATTTTTGAAAATGATAGAATTAATATTTTCAGATCGTTTCCTAAAATTTTGCGCTCGGTTAAAATACGGTTGATACTTTGACGAAAAAAAGAGCAGGGAAATGTTAAATTATTTTAGCGAGATAAATTTTATTGATTAAATAAAAATTCTCGGAGGTGTAATTATTTAAACTGGATTATCGAGGACAATTGAAGAAGCGACGGAAATAAAATTCTCCTCTACGCGTCTCTGTTCGATACAATCCGAAGGAGATTCCAAAATTACATCCAACTGAGTCGTCGAAATATGAAAGGTGAATTTTATTTCTGTCTGCAAAATCTACTCAGGTGGATTTTCTTCAAGAGTTCAAGTAACGGGCGATGTTAGATTTTAGATTTGCCCATTTCCCAATTATTATTTCAACGAATTCAGGGACAAAGAAAAAAAAAACAATAATATCGGTAATTTTTAAATTTCACACCAAAACATTTTTTTTTTTGGTTTTTATGTAAAATACCGTGAGTGGATACTTTCAAATAACGCATCCTAAAACGTTTATCGACGCTGCAAGATTAATTCCATTAAAAAGCGAGCAAGAATTTGCCAATACGCTCATAAACAGAGGAACCGTAATTTCTCCGGCGATTTCCTCATCAAATAAAAATACAGCACATTGTTGAAAATTAAAGGGAATCGGTATCGTTTTCATTTACAGGAAAAGTAGACAGTGTTTGCGAGCGGTAGAACGTTGGTACAGGCGAAGTACTTTCTGATCGCACTTGACCCTTTTTTTTCTGTGTATTCCGATTTAATTAAAAAGTTTCGAGCAATTGAAAGCGTCGAGAGCGAAAAACTTGTGAAGTCTAAGGGTATAATGCACGACATAAATGCAATCAATGTTCTCGCAGCGAAAATCCTCAAATTAGCTTGAGACAAATCGATCCGAAAAGTAAAATTAGTCCATCAAGTTTTTTTTTTCCGGACTTTATTTGTAAAAACAATTTTTTTTCCAAAATTTTACGTTTTTCATTAACAGTGTCATGGCGAAAATTTTGGTACGACATAGTCGAATCTTTGATCCCACGTAAATATTCAAAAATCAGTGGTCCTCGGGTATTAAATAAATATTATTCAAATTTAACCGCTTCCGAGCAAGTACAATCGATACATTTAAAATCAAACTGCTTAAAAGGATCGCATCGAGTGTTTCCTCAAAGGAAAAGGTTGTAGAAAGTTCATTTGCAGTCTACAAATGCAAATGTACTCTCGCAAGAATTCCTTCTCAAGCCCGAGATTTGCTTACTGAACAGACTTCTTATGGGGATTTATGAAATGGACTTTCCATCCACTTTCGCGGACTTCGGACTGACTTCTTATGTACTTTGCCTACGTAACGTCGCGGCAGACGCGAATCGAAGGTACATAAGAATTCCATTTGAAATCTGAGATCGACGAAGACTCACGGAACTGACTTCCCTGAGGTTCCTACAAATATTTATAACACACGAATTCGAAGAAAGTCTATGGGAAGTCCGAAAATATAGATCTGCATTTTTATAAAGGCTCCCATAAATTTGAATTCCATTATTTTTTTATTCCTCTACCGAAGAATTTTTCCAAATCCTGTTCTTTCCGTATAAAATCACGATATTTTCAATATTTTATTCATTTTTTAAAAATGTTACTTATTTTTCGAACAGAAACAAATAAAATTTGGGAAATTCAGTTCCACTTTCGAGCGATTGGAAACGATTTGAAAGGATTTGGAATTTTCAAGGATCGTAGCAACCCTAGCAAGTTTTCAGAAAATTTCATATTTTATTCTCGTTTTCATCCCTTGCAGTTGAAAGTTTCCTCGTTCCCCTCCCCTTTCGTAGATATGTATCATTACAAAAAAGAAACTTCTATTCCAGACATACCGAGAGAAACAGAGGAGGAAGTAGCGGACAAAGAAAAGACAAAGTTAAGAGGATGGAAAAAGGGTATCGATAAGATAAAAGAATCGCCAGGAAGGAACTCAAACTCAAGGATTCTCTTGGACGAGAAAAGAAGGGAAAACTTGAAAGATGCTTTTGTAGCAGATGATACTTTTCAAGATCAAGGTCCGGGATCAGTGGAGGTATATAAATTAGACCTCTTTGAATCGGAGCCTTCAACGCCGGTTCCGACTTCGCCGAAGAAAGTAACAACTTTCAAAAGTAAAAGCAAACATCCCAAGAAGGTTTTAAACCGTCGCGTGAGTTCCAAGGGAGGCAAGGAGAAATGGCAAAATCATAATAACTCCAAGCTATTCAATCAAGAAACAAATAGTCGAAATTTGGATGAATTCCCACCGGATATAAAAGTTATCGAAACTTCCAACAAAGAGCGAGTTTTCGGAGTTGGTGGAGTTCCCGAATTACAAGTTGGCTGCGAAGGTTTAGAAGCGGCAACGGCGGGAGACCGAGCACCTCCTCCGTCTTCCTCAGCCTCTTCCATGAGGCGCAGGAGGTCTTATAATGAACCGGATGGAGAAGTTAATACACACTTTGATTACGATTTATCCGACGAGGAGACCTACGAGGACGAATTATTAAAACTGGAGCAGGATTACGACGAATCGAATTTGAAGAGGCACCGATCCAGGGGTGACATTCCCGTCACCGAGGTACCTTACGGCGAAATCCCGATCGTTTTGCCGGAACGCGGAGATCTGGGAAATTATTATAAATCGTTGAAAGAAGCGAACAAGACGGATACGTTGATATCGAAAGTGGGCCATCGTGGGAAACGCGATGCTTTATGGGGGTACGGAGAGAACGAAGGGGCTTTGCCGAGCGACGATCACGAGGATCCGAGTTATCGAAGCAGGAACGATGGAATCAAGAGGCGTCCGGAAGACGAAGAAAGGATACGACACAACAGACAGAGGGAATTGGAAGCGGGAAGGAACAATTTGAGTCCCGAGAGTGACGAGCGCAGGAGGATCCACGATCGGGAGGAACGTATGCGCGAGTACCAGAGGTATTTGGCTCAAAGGAGAGACGAGGAATTGAGAAGAAACCAAACCAAGTCTGGCCAAGCTCAGGATCAGCAAAGGCGGATGAGGGAAGAGGACGAGGAGGAGGAGAGACGGAGGGAAAACGAGAGACGAGCTCGAGAGTACGACGATTACTTGAACAAGAGACGCGAGGAGCAGCTGCGTAGGAACCAGACGGACTCGAGCAGGAGAGGTCCCGGTCACAGACACGGGGACGACGCCAGGAGACGACACGGTGACAACCAGACCGCGATTTCCTGGGAGAATGGGCGAAATCCGGAACGAGAAAGGGAACAGCAGCGAAGGAGACACGAAGAAGCTGCCAGAAGGAGGGAAGAAAGCAGGAGGAACGGCGAAGAAGAGGAATCGCTGAGGAGACGCGAGGAGGAGGCCAGGAGAAGGCAGGAGAGCAGCGAAAGGAGGGATCCTTGGGAGGACAGACGACGTTTGCAGGGAAAGGACGAGGACAGGAGGCGCTACGAAGAAGCCAAAAGGCGACAGGAGAGTCAACGAAGATCGGATCCTTGGGAGAGCGAGAGACAGCGGCAGGAGGAGGCCGAGCGGAGGCAACGCGAGCAAGAGGAGCAGCTGAGGAGGTACCACGAGGAAGCCAGGAGGCGGCAAGAGAATAACCGGACGCAAAGTCCGTGGGATTTGAGGCGACGGGAAGAGGAGGAGGAGCAGCAGCAGCAGCAGAGGCAGCGTGAAGCGGAACAGCTGAGGAAACGTCAGGAGGAGGCTAGGAGAAGGCAAGAAACTAATCAAACAAGGGATCCTTGGGGAAATCACCGAGATATGCAACGGCCAAACGACGTGGAAGAGCAAAGAAGACGGTACGAGGAGAGCAGACGCGGGCAGCAAGGAAATCCAGCGCAAGATCCATGGAATTTGAGGAGAAACGAGGAAAGGACCAGAGGGAACGAGAGGGAGGACGAACGCAGGGCGCGAGAGTACGAGGAGTATCTGGCCAAACGCAGGGAGTACGAGCTCAAGATGAACCAGACTCTGGACGTCGAGAGGAGGCGGCAGCTGGAGGAGAAGCTGCAGGATTATCTGAAGAGGATTCGTCCAGTTACGCTGAGACCTCGGCCGGGATCTGCCGATAACTGGCAGGAGTCGAAGCGACCTCAGACCGTGTCGAACACGAGTTACAACCGGGACGAAGAGGAAAGACGCAGGATGGAGGAGGAGCGCAAGCTTCAGGAGTACATCAGAAGGAACCAGCCGATTAACATCACGAGACCCGCGTATCAGCCACCGAGGAATTGGGGTGACAATAGGCAGCCAATTAATAGGAACGAGGATCGACGTGGGAATCGTGGACCCTCTTCGCCGATGAACGTCAGTCCGAGGGTGTCGTACGAGGAGAATCTGAGGATGGAAGAGGCGAGAAGGCGAGAGATGGAAAGGAGGAGAGAGCTGCAAAGGAGGGAGGAGGAGAGGCGTAGAATCGAATCGAAGAGATACGAGGAGGAGAGGAGACGTCTCGAACTCAATAGACAGGAAGAGGAGAAAAGACGGAAAGAGGTGGCAGAAAACAGGAGAAGACAAGAAAGCGAAAGGAGGAGGAGGCCGATAAATGGACAGAATGACCGGAGATTGGACGAAGCGAGGAGACGTCAACAGAACGATTTGGTGCCGGCCAATTTGGTCCAGGAAAATCAGAGACGAGCGGAAGATGAGCGTTTACGCGCTCAACAGAGACAACAGTTGCTGGAGGAACAAAGGTGGGGTAAATTGTTGGGAATGGAGATGACGAGTCATTCCAGTGTTTTAGAATTTCCTGCCAAGTATTGCTCGGCAATGAATATAAATGGTACCGTTGGAACCCCCTATTTCCTAAAAGAAATGGCCCTTTTGCACCGAAACCCCCATTTTTTTCCGAAAAAATTGTTACAATTTCCTCCATATTTTTGAAAACATGGTCAATCCAAAAATTGCAACAATGTTTCACCCAGAGCCTGAAACCACCTTCAAAATCCTGGAAGGGTCCTAAACTTTGGCTTGGAGAGAGAGAGAAAACGGCAATACCGAGGGAGATACCGATTTCACAATTGCATAAAACTGCGCGACTATAATTGCACTGAACGAGAAACATGTATTTGATAATATATTTGCGTTTCAGAAAAAAGGAAGAAAGACAAAGGCACGAAGAAGAGTATAGGAGAGAACAATGGAGACGACGAGAAGAAGCCAGACTAAATGCACTTCCTGTAAGTGCAAGTATAATAATTCGCTCGGGAGATGGTAGACACCCGACTTCAGCCACACCATTTGAAGTAAAACCAAGATTTGGAGAGGATAGCGATATTGATTTCCCGGTACGTTAGGATTTTACGTCCAATTAAATTATCCTCATTTTTTTCCCGGGATTTATGGCAGCAAAATTTAACGAGCCTCATTTTATTCCGCGCTTTTAATTAAATTGTTTTATCTATCGATAAATAAATTTTTTTTCATACCGCGTCGAATGAATTCCACGGATCAACGGGGTTGGCGCTTTTACGAGCAAAACGTGCACGAAACTGTTGGTCCAATTAAGATTAGGGTTACGATTATAGACACAAGCAAATTTTTAGTTGATTCCGGAGGTAACTAAACAAACAGATTAAATTTGGCAATTTACAAAAGTTTCAAACAACGCGGTTGCCGAGTGGGGCTGGATCCCCTGTATTTTTTCATCCCCTCGAATGTCGACCTTTGAATCCCAAATTTATGGGCTATTAAAATTTGTAATAAATAAACGGTATCCCCGGTGGCGGAAAGTATGAGGATTGTGATTTTTTGGGAGTCGATAAAAAAAATAGTATCGACCAAGAGCAATTTTTGGACCAATATTAGACCGATTTAATTATTGCAATTTTTGAGGGATTCTTAAAACTCCACATTCTCCATCCGAAAAAATTAGAGCGTAACTATTTTTGCTAATAAAATTGCTAATAATAAAAAAAATAACTATTTGTCCAGGGTTTGAATCCAAATCGACGTGGGGCGTCTGCGGGAAGGTTTCCAGAACCAGCCACAGCGAGACCTCCCGTGCCCAGTCCGAAACCATGCGTTTGGGCTATACTCCAATGCTGTTCACCGTCCGACCGACGTCCAACGAGATGCTTTGCATCCATGAAATGCCCGGGAGCCACTTGGGATCCGGATCCCTGCAACCGGAGGATCTACAACGCGGCCACGGCGGAAGTCATGAGATACTACGACGCCATCAACGAAAATAATGATATCACCGGTAGAAACTTTTAACCGTTAACGTTTTATTTAATGATATTAGGTCAGTGTTTAGAGAGACCCTCGGATGAGATCCGAGGTCGTTCTTAATCTTCTGTAAATTCTGTTGCAATGTCTCCGTAGGACGCTAAAGAAATGTTAGCAGGATTTAGAGTATCTATTTTTTGATTGACGAATGATCGTACTATTTTGTTTTGTATTTTATTGCGTTGTTAACGAAACAACAGCTTTCTCACGATGTGATAAACTTATTGTTAGTTAGGCTTATCTAATACGAATTTGTTGCTGTATTATAAGTGAAAAATGTATGTCTGTACCGAATTGTCTTGTACGTAAAAACAAAAGGAATAAACAAAAGACTAAAATTCATTAAAGCAAAATCCTAGCGAACGTTCGTTCGGGGTCAATGAAAACAACCGTGCTTGCAAAAAGCAAACCCAATTCGCACAAAAACCAATAATATTAGTTTACATTCAATGAATAACTTGGTGTTTGCCAGAACTTTTTGCCGTCAACGAAGGCCACTCCGTGTTTTAATTTGCTCCTTGAAAAAATAGCGAGAGATTTGAAATTCAAGCAGATGCTTCGAGCTTTTCGCTTCTTTTTAGCGGCCTCTTTTGGCGATGTTATGATAAATTATATGTGTCTCAGTTCATCGGAGTTTTTATTATCCCTTAAGGGGGGGTTGCGGTGTAACAGCTTTAAAAATAGGTGATTTTCATGAATTTTTTTTTGGAAACCCACGTAAAAAAATTTTATAAAGTTTTATAAAAATTATATAAAGTCAATTTGATAAAAAATTGGTTTTATAAAATTGTTATAAAAAGTTTATTAGAAAAATTATGTATAAAAATATAAATCACGTGTAAATATATTTACGAAATTTCTATAGTATTAACTAACTTGTTCTTCACTTGCAGCGTATTTTTTATATTTACTCATGTTTTTTTCAAATATTCACTCCTTTTTCAAATGTCAATTTGAAGTGTCACACAATTTATAGTTGTAAGAAGAACGCAGTAATATTCATACTATTGATGAAGACATTTGAATTCAAATGGAGTGAATATTACTGCTTATAATAAAAATAGGTAGATAAATAAGTAAAAAATAGTTGATTTACATTGTTTATGTATGTTAAAATTATCATAAAATTTTTTTTTATAAAATGTTTATAAAATTTTAAATTTTAGTTTTATAAACTTTTTATAAGAATTTTATAGAACCAATTTTTTATCAAATTGATTTATAAAATTTTTATAAAACTTTATAAAATATTTTTACGTGGGAAACTATTAATAATTCCCAAATAATCTCTTTTGGAATATGAAGAACCATCCATGAAATATTGAAAAAAAATTTTTTCTTGCCATTTTCTGTATTATTTATTTAGTATTCATAATCGTGCCAAACACTTCCGGATTGTTGGTGTCTAGTATAGCACCTGTTACAAGCATCCGATAACTAAAAATGAAAAATTTTCTTAAAGGTAGATAGTTTATGCTGGGGTTATACCACTTGTTGAAAGAAAACATGAAGAATCAAAAAAGTCCGAGAGTTTTGAAGAAAAAATGAATTTTTTGACACAAAAATTGATTACATATTGCCACTAAAAATGTCGTTAAATAATATTAAATTAAATAATTCTATTTAAATTGTTGGTATAACCCCAGGAGAAATGTATATTGATTGGATTAAGCCTTCTGTGAAGTTAATCGATTGATTAGTTTTTGCGCTATCCTAGGCACCGATTTGAAAAACGTAGTTTCGAGATAATTGCGTTTAAACTTTTTGGCGAAGTTTTACGATACTTACAGCTGCTACTTAATTGCGATACTACTTTTGGAACGCATTCTTGAAACATTGTACTTTTGATTTATGCATAGAAAAAAAATTCGATTTTTTGAACCTGTTACACCGCAACCCCCCCTTAAAACGATTGGATGTTTCTTCAGAACAACGTTTGTACCAGCAAATTTGCCCAACCGCCGGAACCAGAGTTATTTTGCCACTCGAAAAAGTACAAGTACAAATGTGCAGTTCCACCAAAGAAAGTGGTGGTTGTTTAATCTTCAAAGTTTCGTAACTGTGTTCTTACTGCGTTCCCTCAACAGTCGTGGAAGAGTTATCAAAACCTCGTCTGGAGTGTGAATTAATCCCTTTCTTTCAAGGAGACTGTATACCGGAATAGTAATTATGTCTGATTAAACTAATTGGAATAATTTCGCGACAGTAATACGCACAAATGTATACATAGGGTGACAGACGGGGAGTCGCATGATTAATTTATTATTATCTTTAAGGAGAAACACGAACAAAAAAATCTAAACGCAATTTTATGTGTATTAATAAATATTTTATTTTGTTACAGTTGGTTTGGATATTTGAAAATGACGATAATTTATGTTTAAAATATTGTCAAAATTTGATTAATGATAAATAACGAAAAAAATTATAGTTGTTCCAAAATTCATAAAAAATAATTACAAATTCACTTAGTAAATGCTTGAATAAAAAAATTCGATTTTAATAGCGATTGGCTACAGCAGATTTAGATTTTATTTTCAATGACACCAAATTATATTTGAAAAAATTGACGAAATTTGGTCATTATTAAATATCCTTCAAAAAAAAATTACAGTTACTCCAAAATTCATTACAAAAAGGTCTTGAAAAGCCCGAATGCAAGAATAAAAATTCTCAGATTCTGAAAATAACTTGACTCGCAACTCCTTCACTTCCAAACTCACTTCGAAAGCCACTTTCTTCAAATAAAAAATGTCCCCAAACGATTGCCATTATTCAATTAAGATAATTACTGGAGGGTTACAAGGGCATAATCAGGAGCGAGATTACCGTGGTTATTGCGGGGGTAGGAAAAAACAAAAAAAAAGTATGAAAATGACTTTAGTCGAACCACTCATTCGGTAAGGGTGCCAGTAGCGCCTGGCAGAGCTTTAAAATTCATACCTTCGCAGCTTCTCGCTGGTGATAAACTTCAACAGCGGCTCTTGTATGGGCATTATCTTTGTCGATGCTTACGCTTTTCATAGTCAGAAGCGATCCTCTACGGAAACACAAAATCCTGGCATTTCGACTGCCGCGTCATGCGTGCATTAGTCCGTTGGCGTATTGCACTTTTAGCTGTAGTAATGAGCCGATTTGCTTGGGAATCGTATGCCAGTATGTACTTTTTCCAAAGTCGAAATATACAATAGGAAACTGATTGGACGGGAAACGTTTGTAAGCCCTTAAAGCCTGAATGGCCTCGTTATCGGTGAGAGCTTAAATGATAAAACGACTAGATACAGTAAAGGGAATAGGAAAGTACCAAAGAGACGAAAAAGGAAGAGGAAAAGGATCACAGACGGTTACAAGTTTTCCATTATTTTGCCAGCATTCGTTTTTACATGCAACAGCCACTTTTGCATTTCATAGATCCACTGTTATTCATGCTAACACCTTTTGATCCTAAAATCAGGTCCAAGTGGAGAAAAATCTCATTTTATCACGGCGAAAATATAGCCCCAGAAAAAAAGGTCATTAATATTCATTGAATTCCTTCCTTCTTTTTTTTCGGAAGAAATTACGATAGAAGCCATTTGTAGGCTGCGTTGCCTTGCAGATAAAAGTTCTTGGGAAGTTTCGCACAAAGTATTCGAACCCCGCCAGAGATGCCGCGAGTCGGATGCAAAAGATGTTGCTATTTTTCTGCATATTCGACTTTGGAAAATCGTTTAGCAAAAATCGGATCTCCCTTTCGCCGGAAAAAGTCGTTGGAGTCTATTATCGAGCTCGATGTAAAGAAGAAAAAAAAAAGAAGGCTCATGGCCTAATCTTCTTACTCCTATGCTCTTTGGGAAAAAGAAGAGGTAGAAAAAAGAGTAAATGAAAGAGAGACAAGTTTCTACGGTGAAAGGACTTACTTAACTTTATTAGAAGATGCAATTTTAGCTGTGAAATTGGATTTATCTGGCAGATAAAGTAGGACACGTATTGATTGATAAGCTACGATATATCGATTGAATAACTCCTTGGAAGGAAAAAAAATGCTGCGAAATGAAGTAAATGGGTTTACACTCAATTGCAGCGGATTTCAAAGGACTGAATTCGTCAAATTGGAAATTCTAACTTAATTTCTCGTTGAGTCCTCATTGCTAAGTCGTCCCTCGGAGTCTAACAAGTTCCATCGAAACTGTCCTACTTAATTAGTGTAGGAATTATTTTGCTGGATGGTAGCGGCACTAAAAAATAAATGTGGTAAAATGGGTACCATAAAGATCTTCCAGTTGGAAAATAAGGAAAATGCTCCCATGATTTTTGGCAAAAGCTTCGTCGAGACAATAAAGAATAAATGAAATTTGGAAAACTTAATTCTTCGGATTTTAATTATTTTTCTATCGTATATTATGGAAATAATTTTTATCCAAATGTAATTTAATATAGTAAAATATTTCATTCGAACAAAAAAATATAGTTTACATTATGAAAAATAATTAACATTAAATTACAATTTAAAATAAATTCAATTTTTCAATTGCAATTAAAATTTTACAATAATATTGATTTTACTCTATTACTCTTTAAGTCTATTATATAAAATATCGCCTTTATACAAAATTGAACATTATTTAAAGGGTTAGACCACTCTAGGATTTTCGAAAAATCGTATTTTCTTTTTTGGTCTTAAATGGATGGTCCCTTGGTGTCTCAAAAATGATGTCCCGAAAGGTTATGGCCGGAAAAGCCTAACAAATCTCAAAGTACTCGATTTTCGAATTTCAGTACACGGCCGCCCGGTCCGCAGCGAGCTACTACTCAAAACTTCAAACGCGTTTATCTCGAAACTACATTTTTCAAAATTGCCGGAAACAGAACTCGGACAATTTTCAACCGATTAACTTGAAATTTTAAATATATTTATAAAATTACATTACCCATAAAAGTACATATCACTTTTTTTTTACATTGCATAGTTCATTTGTTATTAATAATTTTCCGACGATTTTTTTGGCAATTTTTTTCAGAAGTGCGCCATTTTGACAAAAATCAATGTATCGAAAAAGTGATATCTACTTTTACGGCTGCTCTAATATATAATCGAAAAAAAGTAACTGACTTATTATAATTAAAAAATTACAGGCGGTGCGTTTCCGGCAGTTTGGCCTGGAAAAACGGAGGCGTTTTCGCAAAAACGCTGCACAGCCGTCATTTTGAACGTAATCGCTTCACAAAAATTAGTGTATACAGTCGATGATATGTATAATAAACACCCTTTTTTGTAATTGCGATTTATTTTATAGTTTGTCTAAAAAAAATTCCCAAAAAAGGCCTATTTTTTCGGCCTCTAGAGTGGCCCAACCCCTTAAATTATACTTTTCGATTATCAGTTCTACTTAACTACAAAATCCCATTACTTCTCCACAATCAATTTCCAGTTTTTGCAAAAAATGCAATTTCATCAATTTTTTTGCAAACAAAAATGCGATGGATCAATTAACATTAAGGAAATATGAAGTTTTCTGAATTAGTTACCGGAACCTAAGTTGGTTAAAGTTTCGGTACAAAGAGCACCTTTGATGAAAGAACCAGTAATTATTAAGTTCCGCGAAGAATCCGTCGTTTCTGAATCCTTCGAAATAGGACGATACCGGCTTTAAAATAAGACTTTGCTCTAGATTATTTGGTATGGAAAGTTAGGAAGCATCGAAGTTTACGGAAACGCTGGTAGGTATATTTAATGATTGTTAATAATTTGCAGAATTTTATTTTGAACTTGTACGGAAAACTTCGGAAAAACTTCAATTATCGTGTACCGTAGATCCCGGGAAAAAAAAGATATTTTGAAAAAAGAAAATTGAATATTCAGATGTTCCGGTGCACTTCGATATAAATATTTATTCAGTTGCCTGCATTTTATGCGAAAAAAATGTTACGAAAATTTCAGCCGAAATATTCTCTAGCGCCTCTGGTGGAAAACTGCCACTTGAATCGGTGTAGAATTTTGTATCGCACTCTTTTGTAACAACGAGTGCATTTCACTGAAATATATTTTTATAAAAAAAAATTTCCACGAAATGCACCAAGAGAATCTGTTATATTGAGTTGATGCATAATTAACGTCGATTATTTTGCATGAACTAAACCAGAATAATCGTCATTAATTATGCACCGCTACATCTAACGCTCCAGTTCTTCTAAAATATGTCGATTTCGCCTCAAATTTTTATTCATTTACCCAAACGTTTTCTTCAGTGCGCAAAATTCAATCGAAATCCATACGAAATGCTTCCTCGCGGTATCTTTTATACAAAACGTATGGAATTCACAGTATCGCGTATTCAAGTATTAACATCGCTTCCACCGTCTATCTGTTTTCTTTATCCCTTTGCTCCTTTCCTCTCATTTTTTTTGTAAGAATGTCCTCCAATCCTTTTTCGCTGCCGCTCTTATACCCATCCACCAAGAAAACTAGAGAGCTGCAGGTGCATTCCAGTCATCTTTCGCTTCAGGACTTTCCCGACCTATTGTCTTCTCCGACGTTTGTCTCTTTCTACGTATTTCCATCCCTATCTTTCTTTCCCAACTTTCCCTTCTCTTTCCCTCTTTCACCGAATCGTCGCTGCACTTCGTCTCTTTCTTGTGCACTCTCCACCTGCATCCGAAAGCACGGCATCAACGTACATACATACTGATAAGTTGTCGACTGCACTTAAGGATGCGTTTATATATCTTGAGAATATGAGCCTCTTTGTGTCGACACCTATTCTATGCAAAAGCTCAACCTTTTGTTAAACAGTCTCGGTATTGTCGAGTTGTTCATGAGATGCACATGAATATAAACGTTGGGAATTGCCTCAGAGCCGAAAAAAAAAAGAAAAAGAAAAAA